>JANEYF010001967.1:0-10690 GCA_029963845.1 Rhamnusium bicolor
CGGAAAACGAATTTAACATTCATCACCCGCGAAAACCTGAAAAACAACATATATATATATATATATATATATATATATATATATATATATATATATATATATATATACATATATATATATATATATATATATATATATATATATATATATATATATATATATATATATATATATATATATATATATATATATATATATATATATATATATATATATATATATCAGTACATTTTTTAAAGCCTCTTTCTAGACTCTATTTATTCCTATTATATTATTATTGACTTTCTCCCAACCACTTAGCTGTAATGAATTCTTTTAGTGAAATGCCATCTGCAGATGCATATTGAAAAATTATTTTTCAATTAAGAACGTTCTAAATTGTATTTTCCAAATTTTTTTTCAACGATATGATGTAGAAATGAAAAATGAACTTTTTTTGTAAGTACTTCCGTATGGCTAACTGCAACCATTTTCGTTTTATTGAGCAATAAGTACAAAATTCAATAATAAACTTAAAAAATAAAGGTTTCTTCAAATAATTCATATGAAAAAATTATAGTAAGTGCTCCACATGTTGCCTATTTTGGTTGACACACATCTCTATGCACTTTTGAAATAAGGTTTCTACTATTCCTAAAATTGCCGGTGTGATAGATCTAAAAGCAGTTATTATCCTTTCCTTTGATGTTGTACTGTTGTTGGTGTGTCTGATTAGTGAGTCTATATCGTCCAATCTATTGAAGTGGGTACGTATTATTTAAGTGGTCTCTAACTGCATTTAAATAATATGGTGGAGCAACATCTTGCTAAAGCCACATCCTATTTCGAATCCTTTCAGGAAGATTCACCAATAATTGTGGCAGACAGATTTTTAGAAAATACAGATAAATGGCTCCAGTCAACGTACCATCAACGAAATGTGGCCTTATTTCATGTTCTCCAAACATGTTCCCCAAACGTTTATAGACCATAGGATTTTCCGAAACATAATAATGGAAATTGTGCCTATTAACAAATCCATTTTTATGAAAAGTTGCCTCATCAGTGAATAAAACATTTCTAAAGAAGGTGACTTATTTGTTTTTAAAAATCGACCAACAGACGTCCGTCTACTTATACCTACTAATAAGGTCACTTCTTTTTGACTAATATGGGAATTCTCAACCGTTGCCAGCACCACAGAAAACTCATTTTCTTCGTTCACAATAAGTTTTACTCTTTCACTTTTTTTTATATTCGACATTTCCAGTTTCCACAAATCAATCGACACGGTTTTGGAAGCTGCTAACATCAGGGAATCCTTTTTTCAGGATACCTTCAGGATAAATTCTATTGGCAAGCAAACAATTTCTGTCTGACTCGCCTAAAACCAAAGTCATGTCTACAAGTTCCGCTTTATTAAAATTTAATTTGTAAAATCCAAAATATTTTGAATTTAATACAAATGATAACTGACAATAGATAAGTGCGATAAATTTTCGTTTGTACAAGACAATTTATACTAAACTGAGGTTTTATTGCTTGTCGAATAACGAAGACAGCAAAAAAATTTACAAGAAAACTATAACAGTAAGGGACCAGTTAGATAC
Source organism: Rhamnusium bicolor (assembly GCA_029963845.1). Lineage (NCBI taxonomy): Eukaryota > Metazoa > Arthropoda > Insecta > Coleoptera > Cerambycidae > Rhamnusium > Rhamnusium bicolor. Next base: position 1,590 of record JANEYF010001967.1, read on the forward strand.
TATCTACTTCAATGGATTTGAAGAAATGGTCCCACTAAATGTCCTCATTTCAAAAGCACATAGAGATGTGTGTCAATCAAAATGGGCGACATGTGGAGCACTTATTATAATTTTTTCTAATGAATTATTTGAAGAAACCTCTATTTTTTAAGTTTATTCTTGAATTCTGTACTTATTGCTCAATAAAACGAAAATGGTTTCAATTAGCCATACGGAAGTAGTTACAAAAAATATTCGTTTTTCATTTCTACATTACATCGTTGAAAAATATACAGTGTTCCATTTGAAAAAATTGAGATAATTCAATTTAAAAATTTCTTAACTGAAAAATTATTTTTGGTCAACCTATATGTTTTTAAAAAATAAAAATGATCCAAAAACATTAATTAGATGCCTCGTAACTAGTAATCACATAAGTTTTTCTTAAAACTCATAATTGTGACTAGTGATTTTTTTCAATATGCATCTGCAGATGGCATTATTTTAACAAAAAAAATGCATTACATCCAAGTGGTCAATAATAATATAGGAATGAATAGAGTCTAGAAAGATGCTTCAAAAAATTTACTAATATACATAGCATTCAATTTAAAAAAAAGGCACTTGATCCTGTAATTTCATCTTGGCTCGCCCTGTATATTCGAAAATAATTTCCGGTTATAGACTTTTTTATAGAGTTTCCTTGTATTTTTTTTTAATTTTTAGCTATCGTAAAACTAGAGATATCGAGGTCCGACGCACTATTGCTCCATCCTGTATAATTAGATTAGTAAAAAATTGAAGTAATAATAAGGGTATTTAAATAATTACATTTTCTCAACCCTCAAGAGATTATAACAAATAACTACAGGATGCAATTTACAGCTTAAGCGAGGATAATAATCCCCTTTAGTCGAATTTCCATATCTGTTATACTGTTTTTTATTTAAGGGCAGAAAAATCTACATTTACCTGTAAATTAATAACAGACAAATGTGCTGCATCTTCATCTACTTTTGAAACACCTTTGCAACCAAAGTAAATTAATGTGTGTTCTAAGACTTATACGAATGATAATACACCTCAATTGCATTATAATGACTGAATTTGAGATGTGTACAAAAATATCAAAAAATGCAATTTTGCGCATGTTTTCCTAAGTTCTGGACCACTGTGGCGTCGGTGAGGAGCATTGTGTAACTTACAAAGACTTACATACCTCTTATATCATATCCATTAATAGTTGTTTATGATTATCAGCGTACACTTGCATCATTAATAATCCTTCTATAGTATCCTCTGCTAAACTTCAACGCCGCGATGCGAATATTAAGGTGTATTTTGAAAATGAATGTTGTATATCCAAAGACCCCAAACAGCACAATTACATCTTAGAGACGTTTTAATTACGTACACACTGGACCAGTGGCGGCTGGTGGATTTAGGTTGTAGCATTTCTCAGTATTAGAGCATGGAACCCAAGGAATATTTGAAGGCACGACTATCAGTACTGATTGAAGAAGTTTTGCAGAAAAAAATTTAAAAAAATTTGAGAAAATAAAGTTACAAAAATGCGCAGCCTCCCCAAAATATTACCTAAAATGTACATCTTAGGGACGTCGAGTGTTGTCTGGGACGTAACATTTGCATATGCATAATATAAGTCACTTGCACGTCCATCACTTAGGCATTTCTACTTAATTTTAAATCGCTGTTAACATTTTTCTATTGTTGAGAACAAAACATTGAAACAAATAATTCATCTTAAATGTCAAATGGATTTACCTAATATATAAAATTACAAGCAGTACTGGTGCGTATTTTCTTTTTATTATTACGAAATACGTATATTTTATTTGGTTTCATTTTATGAAAGTAAATAATCGTATTTCCTATTAAAAAAAATACCCATAATTTTACATGTTGGATCTATGTTATTTTCGATGAATCATTTGTTTTCGTTTTTTAATATTACTAACAGAAAAATTTTAACAGCGATTTATGGATTTAAGTTGAATACTTGGTGAAAACGCACGTCTAAAACGTCTATAAATTTCTCGGTAACAGCAACACCATGGTCATTTGTCATATTTACATTATTTACTATTTCAAGAGAATCGGATGAAGATAACCAGTAAAAAACGCCTCACTTTTGACGTCCTACACGCTTATGACAATATTATATTATAATCTCCGTACCTTAACATCGTCTGTGTTTGACTGATCGCTGGAGTGAAACCTGTTGACAGGTGTGAGGTTCTCGGCGCATGCCACTCTGCTGCATATATTACAACTGTACATAGAAGCTGAGTTACAACTGCAGATGGCATTATTTTAACAAAAAAAATGCATTACATCCAAGTGGTCAATAATAATATAGGAATGAATAGAGTCTAGAAAGATGCTTCAAAAAATTTACTAATATACATAGCATTCAATTTAAAAAAAGGCACTTGATCCTGTAATTTCATCTTGGCTCGCCCTGTATATTCGAAAATAATTTCCGGTTATAGACTTTTTTATAGAGTTTCCTTGTATTTTTTTTTAATTTTTAGCTATCGTAAAACTAGAGATATCGAGGTCCGACGCACTATTGCTCCATCCTGTATAATTAGATTAGTAAAAAAATTGAAGTAATAATAAGGGTATTTAAATAATTACATTTTCTCAACCCTCAAGAGATTATAACAAATAACTACAGGATGCAATTTACAGCTTAAGCGAGGATAATAATCCCCTTTAGTCGAATTTCCATATCTGTTATACTGTTTTTTATTTAAGGGCAGAAAAATCTACATTTACCTGTAAATTAATAACAGACAAATGTGCTGCATCTTCATCTACTTTTGAAACACCTTTTGCAACCAAAGTAAATTAATGTGTGTTCTAAGACTTATACGAATGATAATACACCTCAATTGCATTATAATGACTGAATTTGAGATGTGTACAAAAATATCAAAAAATGCAATTTTGCGCATGTTTTCCTAAGTTCTGGACCACTGTGGCGTCGGTGAGGAGCATTGTGTAACTTACAAAGACTTACATACCTCTTATATCATATCCATTAATAGTTGTTTATGATTATCAGCGTACACTTGCATCATTAATAATCCTTCTATAGTATCCTCTGCTAAACTTCAACGCCGCGATGCGAATATTAAGGTGTATTTTGAAAAAATGGATTCCAAAGACCAAACGCACAATTACATCTTAGAGACGTTTTAATTACGTACACACTGGACCAGTGGCGGCTGGTGGATTTAGGTTGTAGCATTTCTCAGTATTAGAGCATGGAACCCAAGGAATATTTGAAGGCATGACTATCAGTACTGATTGAAGAAGTTTTGCAGAAAAAAAATTTAAAAAATTTGAGAAAATAAAGTTACAAAAATGCGCAGCCTCCCAAAATATTACCTAAAATGTACATCTTAGGGACGTCGAGTGTTGTCTTGGACGTAACATTTGCATATGCATAATATAAGTCACTTGCACGTCCATCACTTAGGCATTTTTACTTAATTTTAAATCGCTGTTAACATTTTTCTATTGTTGAGAACAAAACATTGAAACAAATAATTCATCTTAAATGTCAAATGGATTTACCTAATATATAAAATTACAAGCAGTACTGGTGCGTATTTTCTTTTTATTATTACGAAATACGTATATTTTATTTGGTTTCATTTTATGAAAGTAAATAATCGTATTTCCTATTAAAAAAAATTCCCATAATTTTACATGTTGGATCTATGTTATTTTCGATGAATCATTTGTTTTCGTTTTTTAATATTACTAACAGAAAATTTTTAACAGCGATTTATGGATTTAAGTTGAATACTTGGTGAAAACGCACGTCTAAAACTTCTATAAATTTCTCGGTAACAGCAACACCATGGTCATTTGTCATATTTACATTATTTACTATTTCAAGAGAATCGGATGAAGATAACCAGTAAAAAACGCCTCACTTTTGACGTCCTACACGCTTATGACAATATTATATTATAATCTCCGTACCTTAACATCGTCTGTGTTTGACTGATCGCTGGAGTGAAACCTGTTGACAGGTGTGAGGTTCTCGGCGCATGCCACTCTGCTGCATATATTACAACTGTACATAGAAGCTGAGTTACAACGGTCCTTCTTTAATGATTACATTTGACTGTAACTTAAAAGGAATTTATCTTTGTATGTGTTGCTTGGTTAGGGTTTTTGAACAAAAAACTACCTGTCTTTTCTGTATAAGAACCCTATCACTTAATTGTCAATACATTTGTTTAACCGCTGGTGTATTAAATGCATTGATGTTTGAAGCGCCTTACTTCCCTTTAGATAAATTACCGTCATCTGTTCAACAAGGGATGAGGTATCAATTAGGGGGGATCCACCCTACTACACTAGATGTGTACGAGAATGGTTACAGAAGTTTTGCTAATAGAGAAGAGAACTAGACAACTTGCTGGTAAGGTCCCCATATTTCATTAATATGGATTTTTTTATGAAATTATGTCAAATTTAATGTTTCTCATACATTAAAAATGATGTGAAAGACATTTATAGATACGTACAAAATGATTCCTGATACTGAAACCAAGACATTGTTTAGTGCAGATTAATGAAATTCGGTTGTAGTATCTCCAAAACTTTATTTCTAAATGAAGAAAGTTTTAATCATCTCCTCATGATGCCAACTTAGTTAGCGAAATGCGCGCCGAGTATAGTATCGATTTGTGGAAACCACTTCAGTACTAGTGTCGTTACATAGAAGGTTCTACCAACTTCAGAATATGGGGTGTTCGTTTAAGAAATGTATGAGTTGTCACGTTTTTTGAATCTGAATATTTGGTTCTAGTTTAAGAACATTCTGTAAGATTTGCTTTTCACTGAATATTCCAAGTATTTTTTTTTTCGTAAACTTCTTTACTCGGTAATCGCATGTTTATTTTCAACAAAATGACAATTATTAAAAACATTAAATTCCATACCGATTCAAATAATGGTTGTTATTAAATTTAATGACAGCTGTTTGTACCTGTGTTTAAACAAAGATGTATTAAAGATTATTTCCGGTGAAGAATATGGCCGTAATTACCGAAATTGCACACTTAGGTAAGGCCATTTGGGGTGGAGGTCATTAATCCCACTCGATTTACCCTTATAAGATGAATCCTATATAATAAATACTACTTCAGGACCACTAACGGCTACTCCTTTCATTAAAATAAATATAAATCTCCTATAATTAGGGATATTAAGTCCAGCCATGCAATAATATTTTCGATTGTGTATGTTTAATTTCCAGCACACGGATCCTTAAATATTTCTGTGAAAACACATGTGTCCTGATATTGCGAAAAATTATTTTTTTGTCTGCTATTTGAATAATTTTATTTGAGGAAGAATATTTATAGAATATTAATATTAAACTTAATGCTCGTGAACATTTAGACGTTACATTTGATTAATTAATTATTCGGAGGTAGTAGATATTGCACCTGTCCAGTTTCCTCATTCATGAGTTAGCAACTATGCTATCATTTCCCCATAGTATTCGGTTTTCGTTTCTAATGTTTATTTAAACTAAATTTTATTCTAAAAATAAAAAAATGAAAATAAAAAAGTTATATTAGTAAAATCTTCCAAGGTTCTCTATAAACTTACCTTTTTGAATAAAGCTGTTGATTCCAAGTGAAATAGAGTTTTAACCCCCAGCGACTACTGGCCACATGCGAATTATAACCGAACTAAGTCAAACCATTTTAAAAATATGCCAAAAACTTTTATTTTTCTTTAACTGTGAAAGGTCATATCTATGCAGGGAAGCATTTTCGGATCCATGTTCATAAGAACTTTTTTCTTTAAAAATCATCCAAGGAACTCACAGCATGGACATCACTTAGGAAACATGCTGTATATGATTCCTCTCTTCTAAGTATGCTCTGAATGACAGGTAACTCATCCCAGACTATTTGAACTACGTCGGAGTTCCCGTTATGTCCTCGGGAATTGTGGTAAATTAGAATGTACGTGACCAATTATATCTCACCCAAGTTCAGATGGCGCTAAATTCCGAGATTTTGCTAGCTATAGAAGAATAATTGTTAATTATAGTAAACACAATTTAACTACATGTATAAAAAAAAACCTTGAAGATTGGTATTTTTGACTTTTTTCTAATTTCTACAAGTATATAAGATATAATTAGGGGTGATCGAATGCGATTTTTTGATAAAAATTTCAATTCATTTTGACTAATTCTCTTTTGATTTGCAGGTAAAGTATTATCTGAACGTAATTTGTGGCATTATCTGAATTTTTCTGTTACTTTTTGGGTCTTACTACCACAATTCTTCGATGTTTAAGAAATATAGTTAAATTGTCCAGTGTGTTACAGGAAAAATAAATCTTTGCGCTTGTGACTTTACGTCAAAAGATTAGTCAGAGCGTGTTTTTTGACAACTAATATGAGATATTCATGATTGAAGAAAAATGTTTATCCCATTGCTCTGTAGATTTTTTTTACAACGTGGTTACCGGTGTTAAAACAAAAATTGAACAAAATAAATAGTGTATAATTTTTAAGTGTCAACAGTTCTATGAAAGTATTTATGAATATTACATAAACAAATAATATATGTCAAGTTTCACGCTTGATATATTCTAAAAAAAAGGATAAATAACTTTGAAAAAGGGAAATAAGATTCGTTTTCCGAAACATTAGGGGAATTATTTTATTATTTTTGTGTCTCATATTAGTTGCCAAAAAACACCCTCTGACTAATCTTTTGACATAATGTCACAAGTGCAGAGGTTTATTTCTCTAGTAATATTCTGGGTAACTAACTATATTTTTTAGATAACGGATAATTATTCATGTGGTAGTAAGTACCAAAAAAGAAAAAGAAAAATTTAGAGTGTTACTACAGATAACATTTTTATATTAACTACTACCAAAATACTGAAACACTATTGATACAACGAACAGATGCTGAAATCAGACACGTGTCCTGAAAATGTGAACAAATATTTTTTGTCTGCTTTTTGAATATTTTTATTTTTAGATAACATTTATATATTAACTACTAGTGAAATAGTGAAACACTATTGATACAACGTAGATACAGAAATCAGTTGTACAGAGTGTTCAACCAGGATTACCACTCCCCAGAGATTTTACCTTTGGGATGATTTGAAAAATAAAACTTTTTCTTCATGATTTTTTCCGTAGCTTTCGAATGTCATCCATATTTTTCTACATCTTACCATATGCAGGATGTTATATAATTTTTTGCATTTTATCATTATTACCATCTATACAATATTGTATTCTAATTACAAATTTACAGGGTGGGGCAATAGTGCGTCCGACTTCGATATCTCGAGTTCTATGATAGCTATAAACTTAATTTAAAAATATAAGTATAAAAAAAGATAACCGAAAATTGTTTTCGAATATACAGGGAAAGCCAAGACCATTCTACAGGGTCAAGTAACATTTTTAAATGGAATACCATGTATATTGGTAGATTTTTTGAAAACTCTTTGTGGCCTCCTGTATTATTATTGACTTTCTCTCTGCCACTTGGATGTAAGGATTTCTTTTGTTGAAATTATATCATTTACACGTGTATATTAAAAATCAGTACAATCACAACTACCGATTTTAAGAAAAAATATGTTAGTATTAGTTATGAGACATCTGTGTGATATTGTAACTCATTCATAGCAAAGTATACCAGAAAGTGGAAAAGGATTTATAAATTTTGAATTCTGAATTGAATCTTCTCAATTTTTCCAAGTTGAACACATTGTATATTTTTGGACGATGTGATGTAGGATTGAAAACTGAACGATTTTTGTATGTACATTCCTGTGGCTATTTTCAATTTATTGAACAATAACTGCAAAATTCAGCAATAAAAATTAAATGAGGGATTTTTCAAATAATTCAAGGAGATATAATAAACGTATTCACATGATTCCCATAAAAACATCACACCAGCAACAATAAAAAATTTGAAGGAAAAGATGATTCTTGACTTGTAATGCTCGATATTGGCTAGTTACAAGTCAAGAATCATCCAAAGCATAGAAATAGAGAAAAGACCACACAATCTAAATACACGAGATGACACCCAAAGACTACCTACCACATGGAAACCTGCTCTAATATTACATGCTACTATCCATGGGAAGCGAAAACCACGCAACGAACACACGAAGAGGAACCAACCAAGAGCTAATCCAATAGGACCAAGTACACGGAGTCGCCCTCGAATTCCGGGAGTGGTTGCAACACGCCGTGACATGAGCTTAGACACACGCATGCGCGCCCGAGACAGGACCGATTACACGAAGCCGCGCTCGAAATCAGGAGATGGGTGCAGCGACACCGTGACCCCAGAGCAGAGATATATATATATATATATATATATATATATATATATATATATATATATATATATATATATACATATATATATATATATATATATATATATATATATATATATATATATATATATATATACATATATACATATATATATATATATATATATATATATATATATATATATATATATATATATATATATATATATATATATATATATATATATATATATATATATATATATATATATATATATATATATATATATATATATATATATATATATATATATATATATATATATATATATATATATATATATATATATATATATATATATTGTTTTCAGGTTTTCGCGGGTGGTGAATGTTAAATTCGTTTTCGGGTATACTCCCGCGTAGGTGATAGGCCCCGAGAGGGACCGTGGTTGTCTGAACGACGTTTCGGCAAGAATTTTTCAGTTCGAGTTACCAGAAGCCGCAGTAAACGGTTATCTGTTAGAACCTGAAGATGGCAGATGAGATTCTGCCGAAACGTCGTTCCGGGCAACCCCCGGTCCCTCCGGGAATATCCTACGGGAGTATACCCGGAAAACGGATTTATATATATATATATATATATATATATATATATATATATATATATATATATATATATATATATATATATATATATATATATATATATATATATATATATATATATATATACAGCAATACATAAC
>JANEYF010001968.1:0-76234 GCA_029963845.1 Rhamnusium bicolor
ATTTGGCTGATACTATTTTTTTTTTCGGTTTCCCGATGTCGGTCAGTCCTTCCGTGGCCTCCGACGCCTCACGAGAGTCACGCCGGCGCATCAACTACAGCCACTCCCCACATCCGCAGGGTTAGTGACTGTAGATACCAGAATCATGTGCCCTAAGCAGACGGAGAGAACCCAGAATGACTGCCTTCTGCATTTGGCCTACCAGCCACTCTGCTGATTTTTGGCAGGTCGGCTTGGTCTTTAGTTCCGAGAGCAGCGTAGGCTTTATCCCTTCGAGTACATCGATTATTAGGACGACCATTATTATTATTATTACAATAACTGAATATGGAAGGGAACAAAATAATAAATAATGAATATCAGGACTAAAAGAAATTAGTAAAATGAAGAAGAAAATTCAACATCGCCTAAAGGTATTAATTGCAAATAATAGTAGATAACTTCGAATGAGTTAATCGAAATTGCAGATAATCGCTTTGAAATTGTCCTGTATTTTTCTCAGTAAATTTAACAATTATTCAGCGTAACCCATTTCTCAGTTTATTTATAAATATAATTTATATAGAATTATGAATTGGTAACGTAATCAAAATGCATTAATTTGACAAATCAAATAACTATAGTTTTGTTTACAATAATTAAATATCTAACTTATATGATTGCTAAAAATAACACGATTAAATAAACACTGCTGTTTTGGTTATGGTATGCTTGTGACTCATTGAAATGATAATTGATTTCCTTCTGAAAAACTCAACGCATTTTAATTAGCTAAGTAATAATCAACAATAATAATATTCAGAGATGAAGCTAAACATGCGCTAAGACTAGGCAAGATTCCATCAATAGCGATCATTTTTCAATAAAATTTTAAACAAATTGATTGTATTTTTTGAACATTTAGGAAATAATTTTATTTAAAAAATATGTTATGCCGCCAACGCATAGCTTCTTAACTTTTATGTTATTCATAAAATCACGAGCGCAGAGGGTTGTTTCTCTAAAATACTGACTTACCCCATTTTTAAATTTTCTTGGATTCTTCTCTCCTTAGAAGATAAATATCGATGTGCTTGAAAATTCACAATATGGAGCTAGAAAAATATGTTGGTTTTATGAGAAATATTTTTTATGTATATACCGGGTCACTAAAAGTGTGGCTGAGATAGTAAGGTCGGCAATGGCTGCTAAGTTTAATTATCAAATATATCTTCTGTTTCAGCTGGCAGGCTGTGTTAAGCATAAGACAACGACGTGTATAGTAGGTTCTGTTTTATTCTAATTTTCTTTATTTTAAATATTCATTTTTATTTATAATCCAAGAAAAAAACATTAAGAGTATGCAAGAACCCTTACAGTTGTTTACTCGGTAATCTTTGGCAAAACCACACCTAGTATTTAATTAACAATAAACTAGTGTCAATTTTAAATTTTAATACAATCATAAGTATTTTATTTTAAAATCTGAAAGTGTGAGCTGTCAGTACAGCCTCACACATTTTCATTGGCATAAAGACTGGAGAAAACAGCTATTAATATCATACAAAAAGAAGGAAAACAAAAGTGGGCCCATGTGTGATCACTGATCCCTGAGAAACCCCAGAGATGATGTCAACGAAAGATATTGAGCAACCATTACTTTTAACACACTGTAATCTCTTATATATGATGTGATCCATCTCAATAGATTGCCATGAATACCGATATTTTTCAACTTAGCTAAAAGTATATTATCATGAACTTTCTCAACAGCTTTTTGCTCAAAAATAGTCATATATACTGAATAAGGGATAGGCAACAGAATTTACCAGAATATAATAAATAAAGGTGGTAGTCCATCCGATCCTGCTCCCTTATTTATATCCAACTTATCTATCCGACCTTCTACTTGTTCTAGAGTTATATGACTTGAGTGATAGAGGTAAATGGCTCACTAAGTTGAATTATTGTCGAGGGAGTATTAGAGGGTTCAAAAATAGATGCAAAATGTTTAGAAAAAACTCGCAGATCCCAAAGTCGGTAGTAGCTACTTCATCATGAAATTGAACAAATTTAGGAATAGATTTAGATGGGTATTGTTAGACGCAAAGGACAAGAACGTTTTTATGTTGTCTTCCATACCGCGTTCAATTTGCTTAATATCTGCCTAAAGTTATTAATTGATAGCCTTACTTGTTTACGAATATTGGAAAATTATCCTTGATAACCCAATCTAGTATGACATTTTTTTCTCCGTTTATGTAGCTTAAACGTTTTCATCAGCAAGGATTTAATATAAAACGAATACCATAGAGGATAATAATTATTTACTTTCATAGATTGGACATGTCTAGCTATTATACTCTTTAGTAGATTATAAAAAAACAGTTACAGACTCTTATATGACCAATCAATATTTGAAATGTTATAATCGCCACCAATTAAAAAATCGTCATTTGGATGATTTTGCACAATCCCAATAACACTCAATAAATACACTCTTAGATTATTTAAACTTGCATATTATAATGCTGACCTACAAATCCTCACAAATACCCTCACAGGGCTAGGTCGATAGTCAGGTATGCCTTCGAAAATTCGCAGGTGTTGATAGTGTTTTTTTTTTTGATATCTCGGTATTTGCTTATGTATCTTTCCTAATGGTTTGCCTCTTATTCCCATATATATCTTAGGGGATGTAGGCTATTTATCTTACGTGCCTTAATTCTAGAAAAAAAAGTATTAAACAGATCCCTTTGGTTCAACAAATTGCTGACTCATGATGTCCTGTTTTCAATTTCTCCATTGTATCATTCTTTCTGCGTTGGTTTTGAGCATAATATTCGATATCCTCCCTAAGTTTGTGTTCGACTATAAATACTGCATTACTTATCACTAGGAAACAATTTTTAATATAACAAATATTATTTCTCAATATCTCAATATCTACAGCCTTGATTAATGTTTCTGAAAAGTGTTTAATTATCTTTATATGGGCGATTCACGCCTATATCAACAATGGACTTTCTTTACATTATTAATACTGTTTCTTAACCTTTCCAGTTTATATTTGTGGGATTTATCCGACAGAAATATTGTTCTACTTGACAACTAGCCAGATAAAACATCAAATAAAATAAATTCAATCATATAAGTTTTAATTAGAAATAATTATTTTTCCAGTTTGAATCAAATGAGATTTTGCTAATTAAATGAATAATTTCACACCTTGTAATAACTGATATAAATATAATAAACTTTATATTAAATATCTGTTCTTTTTAAAATTGTTTGAAATTATCCAAAAACTTTGTACGCATATATGTTTGTTTTACATGATTTTATTCAGAAATGTATGAATCGTTAAAGAATTAGACTTAATCGCAATACTTTCATGTTCATCAATCATCATAGTTAGACAATGTTATACTAAAATATAAAAGAGTTTTTATGTTAATAAACTTCTAAGTTTTATTAAAGTGTCTGCACACGCAATTTGCTTACGAAAAAAAGCAACAATAAAGTGTTCCCCATAATTCCTTTGGCAAACACATATTGCGAACTTTTTATTCTCATATATTTAGGTCTTCTGTCATGCAATACAGGAGCATTGCTAACAATTTAGGTAACTTGTAAGTTTCAACTTTTTTATCTAAATATCCATTATGTTTCCTAATGGCCAAGAATTCCGTATTTCTAAAATATACTTATCTAAAATTAAAGAATTCTTCTTTGAATTTAATTTTAATCATCTCCAGATGATGCCTACTTGAATGAAACTAAAAATTTCTAACTGTGTACAACTAAATTTTATAAAACAGAAATTTATAAATTATTTCCAATTAGAAATGTTTATCTAGAATTACAACAAATGTTCGAATAACCCCACTTCCGTTGCCAAAGATAATTTTTATTGGAGGCAGTAAAATATTAGGAGCTAAAAAGATGAATTAAATGCACATCTTCTAAAAAGATGTAAACAATAAATCCGTTTAGAACAATTAAAGGCTTTACAACAGTAAGTAAGAATACATGAACCATATGGATACCGCTTATCTAAAAGGAACCAAGTGACATTTGCACATTTTAGAGAAACTCGGTTTTAATGTTACAAGTTGTACTGCAAATATAATTATAAAAATTTTGTCTCCCCCTTTATTTTCATCATAAATAATCACGTTAGAATTGCTGGCAGATAAAAAATGAACACAGTAAGTAAAAATAAACTATAATATGCAAAAACACACATAATACTACACTTACTGAACAAGCAGTCTTGAAATATTTTCTGGTATATTACTATCAATTTTAGGCTTCTTGTACAATTATTAAAAAAAAAAAAATCTATTTACACACAAACGTAGTAAATAGATATTCAAGTCGTTTGGTACGATTAACTCATTTTTGCCATTTTGGCGCTTGGTTCCTTTTAGATAAGCGTTATCCATATAATAATTATGTGTATGTTGTGTACGCCCAGTTTGCTAGTCGAAAGTCGAATACCGAATCTCCCCGTCTTCCGCCCAGTGCCTATCGCCGCGTCTCGTTCCCAATATTTAGCCTTATCAGCATGACAGCACCGGCTTCAGGGAACACTTCCAATATTGATAACAAATACAACGATACACAGCAATTAACTGAAAGATACTGTGATAAATAACCTTAAGGGTCGGGTGCAAAGTTTATGGGTATACTTTACTTAACTCGCGTCTAGCCATGTAACGGATATGCAATTGGTGCTTGGGCCTAGTCTACATTTTCCGTACCTATTTCTATCTATATCCTTATGTATGTATCTACCACAAAAATTTATGTCTATACCCATTAATCAGTTAAAATAATATTTACACAAAAGAATATACACACACATAAATAAATAATTGGTTAGAATATCCACGGAAGTATCGAAAGTTTTTGGGATATAGAGTTTCTGGAATTTGCTGGTGTGTCAGCTACACACCAGCAAATTCCAGAAACTCTATATCCCAAAAACTTTCGATACTTCCGTGGATATTCTACGTATGTATGTATCAGTTTTCTCCATTTTCCGCTTTTTAGAAAGAAATCTATTTCATTTAAGTTACAATGGTAACAACATAAGAGAGATTCTTTTTTCTCAAAGTTATATGAGAAACCGGAAGAATATGGTTATTGTGAATTATGCAGGAAAAATTGCAAAAAACCTGCTTAAGATAATTAAGAATTTAATTTGAAAATGAAATTTGTATGTAAGTCCGCGGTGGAGTTTGAAGTAGGAAAGCATATCTACGCCTTGTAAGGAGATGTGGATAGGATGGGAGGTGTGTTTAGAGCGTGTCTGTCATTGTGCGTGTATTTTTGGTCAGTTTTCGTCGTACAAGGGGAGGTTTTCGTGGAGTAATTTGTGGGTATGTACGTAGCCGTGATGTCCTCGTATGTCTGTAATATCATATCACAAAGCGTAGACACGCTTTCCTACTTTAAACTCCACGTCAGACTTAGTACAATTTTAATTTTCAAATTAACATTTTAATTTTCATGAGTAGGTTTTTTGTAATTTTTCCTGCATAATTCACAATAGCCACATTCTCTTTAACCATTTTCATTCAACTTTCATAAATTTTTTCAATATTTCTTTACTTAAACGCACTGTTTGTATTTTTGTACAAGAATATCGTTTCATATATGCATGAAAATCTGACACATAACCACCTACAGCCAACCCTGGCTTTATGTCATATCCGATTGGTAAATCATACCTCTGGTAATAGGTGTTTTTAAGGAAGGTAAAACAATTGTTGCTTTTTCCTTCAGTTTTTTACTCCAGAATTCTATTATTTCGGCCTTACAATTTAATTAAATATTTCCTAAAATTAAACCAAAAGTGTAAATTATATTTCACTTACATTATATAACCTATAAATTATGACCTAACTTTTCGATAATTTTTTCAACATGGGTTTTTAAATTATGTTTAAAAAATTGTTACATATTTTTTCAAATATTCAACTGTAATCTTTCTAGAATTCCTTACTCATTTATTTCTACGGTTTTATCTTTTTACATGTTGTGTAAATATCATTTTAAAACTATTTAATCAAAACTTGCCTAAAATTGCCGTTCTATAATATGTTGTTAACCAGCATTTACATTATTTTTTAATAACTAACTAATGAAAGAGTCTAAATTGTTTTTATTTATTGGTGATAACAAAATTAAATTTATAAAATAATAATCCTTAAAAATAACAAGTTCTAATATTTGCACTAATATTTTTCTTCTTTCAACTTCTGTTGTTTTAAAATCAGCGCATTCATTCTCTTTATTGGAAAACTGTGTTTAATACCATAATAAAAACTGCTTTCATTTATGAGAATTCAAATTATATAGACATGTCAATGCGTAGTCACTTTATTAAAAGTATTCGGAAAATTTACAGATTTACATTTTTAACCAAATATAGCAAATTTTTTCAGCACAATACAGAATTTTCTTGCAAGTGTTCAGAAAAAATCTAGTAAATACAGTTCGCTTATCTGTAATAAACACTCGATATTCCTATCGAGTGTTTAGTTTTCCGTACTCCGAATTTTTAAAATTTAACTGTGGTATCACAGCAAATGTTTTCTTTACATTGCTTTCGAGAGTCCATTACGCGTGGGCGAGCAATGCTAAAAAGAAACATTTTATTCCATAGATTAAAATTTATATTTACTAAAACTAAACAAAACACATTTTGCTGTGTGAATATTTGCATTTTCACTACGTGCCTATCCTAATACATTATCTACCCTTCTAAACTTTATATTTAATTTGTGAATTAAAACAGTATATCCTGCAGCATTAAAATCTCTTAAAACAATACCAGCATTTAAGGAACACCGGTGTCCGTAGCTGCGGTCTCTTTTTGGGGTATATGGCAAGATTTTTTTTGTTAGTTTATTTAAGAAATATAATAATAATAATAATAATAATAATAATAATAATAATAATAATATGTCGGCAACCTCCACGTTGGTGCACCCTGGACAGGCAGAGGTAACTCTGCCTGACTAATGTCGGCCGGGGGGTACCAAGGCTAACCACCTGGTACCCCTTCTACTTCGGGTTCCATACAACCTTAGAAGAAGGGCTCCTCACGATCGACCCCAAGCGGATGGGGGTCAGAGACAGGCGGGAGGGGCCTCACCGGACGGTCTCAATAATGACGGACGCAACGAACATGGACGCTTTAAGTGGACGAGGGAACTTCGGGATGACTTGCTGACCTGCCGCGAGAGTAGCGAACCTGAGCGAAGGGGATACATGGCGCGATTGCATGCACTTTGGTGCGAAATGCATCCAGAGCATCGCGCCTTCTCTCAACAACATCTGAGAGATCAAGTATCCTTTCTGCTCAGGACAGGTTACGTAAGGGCACCCCGTCAGCTGGAAGAACTGCCAGCCGCAGTACCACCGCGGCAATTACCAGCTGATGGGGAACATCCTTTAGAGTTCACCGGTGTAGACTTAAGGACGAGGGTTAGCCTTAACACCAGGGCTAACCTAAAGCCAAAAGACCTGGCTAGAATGGACGCGGTCATCGATGAGGAAATTCCGGAAGATGTAGACATCTGGCAAATCAACTGTGCCGTGTACAACGCCGCGAAGCAACTCGTCCCCCGTGAGAGGTCAACCAATCACGGGGTTGAGAAAGCCAAGCGGCGTGTACAAAAAAATCGAAGGCAAGATACAGTCGGCGAGACAACACGCTTCTCGGATCCAGAGTGTGGTGGAATATAAGACGTCTGGTAGAGTTTTTACTCCCAGAATCCGGCGTATAGCAGCCGGATTAAGACGTCAACACCATACTCTAAATCTGACAGTGATGCTTACCATCAAGCAGCACTGTCTAGATAGGATCCGAGCGCTCATGGCGATAAAGAAAACATTAAAGAGGCGAGTGAAGAGTATGGAACAAAACAATTTGTTCCGTACCAATCCTTCCCGCCTCTTTCAAGAGCCACAGCGTGTTGTCGATAATCCGCCGACTGTAGAAGGTGTCGAAACCTTCTGGAAAGGAATCTACGAAACGACGCGTCCATTCAATAGCAACACTCCATCAATTGCACACTTCGAGGCTCTATGCCACAGACATCGTCAAGAGCCAGAAGAAGTGTGCCCGGCAATCAGTACGGAGGAAGTTCAACAAGCACTTGTTGGTACTAAGAACTTCGCTGCCCCGGGCCCAGACGGCATTAACAACTGGTGGTGGATGAAATTTCCTTCCACTCACCGCCGTCTGGCGCGAGTTTTCAACTCATGGTTGAACGAGGGGCAGCAGATTCCGGACTGGTTCGTCGAGGGACGTACTGTGCTTATCCCCAAAAAGGGGGATCTCTCCGACCCGAGGAATTATAGGCCGATCACTTGCCTCAACTCCTGCTACAAGATATTTACACGTATCTTGTATGCTAGGACACTGAGGTCTGTTGATCCGGTCTTCCAGCAGATACACGAACAGCGTGGTGCCAAGAAGGGCATGGCAGGTTGCAAGGACAGCCTGCTGATAGACCGCTGTATTACACAGGATTCTGTGCAATACAAGCGGAATCTATCGATGGCCTGGATTGATTACCGCAAGGCATTTGATACAACATCGCACGAGCTATTGTTGTACCTGCTCGAATGTCTTGCGGTACCAGCACCACTAGTGAGATGCATAGAACAGCTGCTGCCGCTCTGGAAGACCCGCTTCACCATAACATCAGGTGCGCAGCGGGTCACGACAGAGCAGGTGGCATTTAGGAGAGGAGTTTTCCAGGGTGACTCCCTGAGTCCTCTCCTCTTCTGCATCTCACTGCTGCCGTTGTCTGTTGGGCTCCGCCAAACCCGCGGATATCAATGTGGGCCACCCAGCGACCGGAGGCATAAGGTCACCCATCTATTTTATATGGATGACCTTAAACTTTATGCCTCCGGAGAACGTGAACTACAAAACGCTCTTAGGGTGGTCGAAGAATATACGCGGGCAATTGGTATGGAGTTCGGGTTGGACAAATGTGCAGTCGTCCACCTCAAGAGAGGACGATGCGGGGAATTCCCTGAAGATGCGCAGCTCGCAGACGGAAGCATCCTAAGACATCTGGATGCCGGAGAGGCCTATACATACCTGGGTGTGCAACAAAGGCACATCCAAGATGTAACACAAATAAAGGATTCTCTCCGCGGCAAGTACAGACACCGCCTCCGAAAGATTTGGTCTTCCGAACTTTCGGGGAAGAACAAGGTGTCTGCAACTAATATGCTTGCCGTTCCGATTCTGCTCTACTCCTTCGGAGTAGTAAAGTGGAGGGTAGATGAGCTGCGCCAATTAGACAGAGATACCCGCAAGATGATGAATATTCACAGAAGTATTCATCCTAGATCGTCCGTTCCTCGTGTGTACCTCCCACGTCAACGGGGGGGCCGAGGACTCTTGAGCCTGGAGTGTACGCATGGCAGAGTAGTACTGAGTATGGCATGTAACATACTCAGGAGCTCAGATCCCCTCTTGCGGTTCGTAAAACATCACGAAACTGTAGGAGTGGGAGCAGGATTGTTCAAGGCAGCAAAAAGAGCCGCAGATGAACTCGGTCTCGCATTTGACATCAGGCGAGGAGGCCGGCGAGGTGCTGATGTTGAGTCAGTCACCGAACTTCAGCCAAATCGTCTGAAAGCCCGAATTAGAGCTGCCGAACAGGAGAAACTGTTTCGGCAGCACGTCGATAAACCCCAGCATGGTGTCTTCTATAAGAACATAGAAACACTGGGTTTATCGACCAGGCTGACCTTCGCCTTTCTAAGGTCAGCAGGGCTTAAGTCGGAGACCGAGGGATTCATTATGGCCTGTCAAGATGGTGTTATCAACACCTTGGTCTACCGTAGCCGCGTGTGGCGTGTAGAGGTTCCTGATATCAACTGCAGGACCTGCCATCAGGCGCCGGAATCGCTCATGCACTTACTATCTGCATGCCCTATATATGCGATTTCGGCCTACATCCACCGACATAACGCGGCTTTACGAGTGCTATACTACCATCTAAGGCACTCGTACGGGGTAGACCAGACACCAGTGCTGCCTTACGTCCCCGGAGATATTGAGTCCGTTGTCGAGAACGAGAAATGCCGGATTTACTGGAACTACTCGTTCCCGACTGTCAGGCTAATCCAAGCCAACAAGCCTGACATAGTCCTCCTCGCCCATCAACTCAAGGTGATGTATGTCATCGAGTTCTCGGCACCTGCAGAGAAAAACATCACCTTGAAGGAGGAGGAGAAACGGACCAAATATCGCGATCTCCGGTACGAGCTCCAAGTGCTCTACCCAGGCTACTCGGTCAAAATGGTCGTCCTTATTATCGGTGTACTCGGAGGGATAAAGCCTACGCTGCTCTCGGAACTGAAGATCATACCGGCCTGCCAAAAATCAGCCGAGTGGCTGGCAGGCCAAATGCAGAAGGCGGTCATTCTGGGTTCTCTCCGTCTGCTTAGGGCACATGATTCTGGTATCTACAGTCACTAACCCTGCGGGATGTGGGGAGTGGCTGTAGTTGATGCGCCGGCGCGACTCTCGTGAGGCGTCGGAGGCCACGGGAGGACTGACCGGCATCGGGAAACCGAAAAAAAAAAAAAAAAAATATGTCTATTGTTTTTTGAATAAATGTAAATAAATTATAAACAGTAAGAGGGAGGCGACGTTCAACTATGTTGCTCTTCCACGTAACCCCCGAAAGTAGTAACTAATAGTACACATTATATTTTATTATAATTAGGCGTGTAAGTATTTCAGTATTTATATAATTGATATAGGCCTAGAAAGATGGAAATAAAAATGAAATGAAACATAAGCTAACATATATAATTAATTTCTATTTGTTATTAGTAAGGATTTGACACTTCTTTTGAAGCTAGAGAGACCAGGGAGGGACTTTATTTGAGATGGTAATTTATTAAAAAAATTTGTAGCATTGTAAGTAAAATACCTTTCATATTGAGCAGAGGTATGCTTAGGAACCGTATACATGTCACAGGAGCGTGTATTACAATTATGGGTATCTATTCCCCTAACCAGTTTTTCAAATAAATACATTGGTTCACAAGTTTTATTTAATTTGTATGTAAGACAAGACATATGCAGCTCATATCTTTCTTGTAAATTCAACCAATTGGTTTCGTGAAATCTATGGGATATGTGATCAAATTTTCGGATGTTCAGACTGAATCTTAGACACGAATTTTGAACTTTTTGTAAGCTGTCCTGATCTTTTTTTAACAAAGCTGGCCAATAAACAGTATTACAATACGAGAGAGTGGACAAAATCAATTTATCACAAAGTTTAAGTTTTAGGTCTGTAGTTAAAATGTCTTTATGCATATATAAGAGTTTTAATTTGCCATATGATTTTTGGATGAGACTACTAGAATGTTTATTAAATCTTAAGTCCACATCTAGAAAAACACCAAGGTTTTTACAGTGATTACTAAATTTTAATATTTGGTTGTTAATAACAATCTTAAACGGAGGATTACTTGCTAAATCATTTTTGTTTTTCCCAAATAACAAAAGTTCGGTTTTAGACTCATTCAATATTAAACCGTGGGCTTTAGAGACGACTGAAATTTGCTCCAAATCGGAGTTTATTGCATTGATAGCTCTATTAAAATCGTGAGGAAAAAAAGATAAATAAATTTGGGTATCATCCGCATACTGATGCATACTGCAGGTTGCAAGGTAACTATTAAAATCGGCGGTATATATTGAAAACAATAAAGGTCCAAGAATACTGCCTTGTGGTACACCCTTTAAGGTAACTCTAAAATTCGATGAGTTTCCATTAGTAGTAACTCTTTGACATCTATCCGATAAGTAATTTTCAAAAAACAAAACAGCAGAATGACTTAACCCAAAATATCTTAATTTCTTGCATAAAATAGAGTGGTCAAGAGTATCAAATGCTTTACTAAAGTCTAACAAAACTAAACTTGCACTCATATTTTTGTCACTAGCTCTATAAATATCATCAGTTACATTCAGTAGCAGTTGTTGTACTGTGATTGGAGCGAAAACCCGATTGAATAGTAGGCAAGATCTTTCTTTGTGTTAAGAAGAGGTTTAATTGATTAGCGACAATCTTTTCTAATATTTTAGATATGGTTGGTAAAATACTGATAGGTCTAAAATGGCAAAATTCTGTAGGGTTGTTATTTTTAGGGATAGGAATCACATGTGCTTGCTTCCACGTACTAGGAAAGATATTTTGGGAGAGACATGTATTAATCATGTATGTTAGATATTCACTTAAATGTGGTAAAACTAACGATAACATATTTAAATCAATACCGTCCGCACCTTTTGCATTTGTTTTTATAGTTCTAAATACTTTTTCAACTTCTTCAATAGAAACTTCAACTAAATTAAATTCTGCGTCGTTACTTAAATTAGTATCACGATATTTTTCTAATATTAAGGTATTATTGGGAGTCAATGTTACGTTAGGTATACTATCAATAAAATAATCATTAAGTGAATTGACATCATCTGACACATCTGTTGTTATATTTTTGTCTTTAAAGTTAATGTTTAAATATTTTACGGTTTTCCAAAATTCTTTAGGGTTAGTTTTAGATTTATATTGTAAATAAGCTTTTTTTCTAGTTTAACAGTTGTGTTGACTAAAAATAATATGATAACGAAACAGAAACTTATACTGCTGTCATTAACAACATTTAAACACGGCTTCTCCTTCAACTCGTTACAATTTTTAAAATCATATCTCACAGACAGGTACACTACGTACAATGCGATGATCAACAGCCTGATGCATTTATTTCCACATTCAGGCTTCCGCAGGGATCGGTACTTGGTCCACTTATTTTAATTTATTTATTCATGATATAGTTGTTAATCTATGTTTAAGTCAATCGCCTTCTATATGCAGGTGATATGAAGATTACGTAACTGTAACAGATATTATTGATTATTTAAAATTATAGGTTTAATTCGATTGAATAGGTCATTGGTATCTCGACAATAAATTACTTTTGTAGTAGTAAATGTAATGTGATATGTCTTTTTCCTTTAGCAAAATAATATTGATTTGATTATTCCTTGAATTAATCTACAAGAATCTTACAAGATCTCAGACCATATTGGGGGTAACTTTATATACAAAACTGTCTGAATTATCAAATAAATATTACAATCAATGAATCCTTTAAATTGCTTGTATTCATAATTAGAAATATACGTGATTTCAAGAATTGACACTGAAGTTACTATATTCTTGTAGCAAGGATAATCAATAAGTGCTGCAGAGCTGCACACTATTGTATTTATAAAAATAAAATTAGTCATAATGTAAAATTACGTAATGATTTTTTATCTATTTGGTAGTCTAGCACTGCAGCACTTTTAAGGCGACTCCTTCGATGACAACTGGGTAGCTGCAGCTGGATTTGCAAGAACTAAATTAGAATATTCTTCTATTATCTGGAGTCCTAATTATAACATGCATATAAAAAAATTCGAAAGATTTAAGGGGCAATTTATAAAATTCATTCAAAGAAGACCAGCTATTGGATATTTCCAAAGTATCTCCTAAGTAGATTCTCCATTACAATCTTTTGACGCTCATCGTATTATTTCTCAGTTAATGTTTTTATACAATATGTGTATTAAACTATTAGACATAATACTAGACCTGTGTGATTCGGGAAATACTGAATCGATTTTATATTCACAAAAAATATCGATTTATATCGATTAATCGAATCGTTTATCATAATAAGTATCGAATCGCGAATTAATTCGCAAATCCAATCGAATCACGAATTTATTCACAAATCAAATCCAATCGTGAATCGATTTGCAAGGAGCCAATTCGATTCGAATCAATTTGCATGCAACCGATTCGAAACGAAGTTACGATTCGAATCATAATTTGAATAGATCGGTTAGGTTTTTATATTGATAATTGAATTGTTTATTATTAGTAGCACGTATTTCATGGCATTGTGTCATTACATAAAAAAATTATAAGCAAATAGCTCAGGCGGTATAATATGAAACAATTATAAAACATATTTTTGAATACAGTAATTTTTTTAATTAACAAATAAACATACATTCAACAATAATAATAAAGCCAACATACAACCGTCTTGGATTTTTGTTGACACAAACTTTTATATCTCGTGGGACTCTTGTACTCTCAAATGTGTGAAATATCTTTAGAGCAATTGGATGAAATAAATTGTGTCCGTAGTAATGGACCCCAGTAGCAAGAGGGTTAAAATGAACAAAAAATAATAGGTAGGAATTGTACATTTTCATGAAGCACAACTTTTAAAAATATCTTCCTATGTAAAGGGTGCGTTGAAGTTCGATTTTTTTTAAATCGGTGAATCGATTAAGAAAAATCGATCCGAATGATATTGAAAAAAGACTGAGATTTGGCATCGTAATAATGGAATAAATTTTTATATGTAGGATGTAAATATTTGTTACATCTATATTACTTTCATTATCTATTTAACTTCCATAATTGTGTAAAGCCTGTACAATTGCTACCGCATAATTGGAGTATTCGTTTGTGTAGTGTATTGTAAAATAAAATAAAAAATAAAATAAATTGAGAAATTATCATTATTTTTAAAATTTCTATTGAATTTTCTCTGGAGGGAAGTTAATTTTGACTCACCCTATGTATCATCAACTCTTTAGGATCCTAATTAGTTCGTTTCACTTAACTGTTGTTAAACAAATGAGGAAACAAACATGTTTAACAACTTTAATTGGGTAGATAAATAATGTAAACCTAATTACAAATAAGATTAAATCTTCTAAATTTGTGGTTACCTAGACTGAATTTATTTCAGTTTTCTATAGAATTAAACTGTCTTTTTAAATTTGACACCAGAGTAGACAACATTCTGTTTAATTAAAAGGCAAAGAAAAGCAAAGCACCATTTAATTCGCCTTTGTGAAACTAGATTCATGCATATACACAGTGGGCCATAAAAAACGGTACCAATTTTACATGTCTATATCTTTCTCAATAATATATTGAAATAATTGTTTTACTAAAAGAAAATGTTTAAGGCTTGTAGGTGAATGCGCCCTAGAATATTAACATCACATCACCGCCACATGAGATATGGAGAACAAAATCGGAAAACGGGATGATCCTGATTTATCTCGAATGCAATATCTTCAACAACGATCCAAATTATCGAATATATGTTAGACAATGAACTTGTCGAGTCCCAAATTGATGCCGTACCTAATTTCATAAACAGTGAACTAACTAAAACTCGCCTACAACTAACAAATGAAATTGGGAATTTCTATTGATGAAGCTAAAACTCAATAATAATATCAATTCAAGATAATGAGGGCATCTAAAGTTAAATTTAATTAAGATTAATATAAAGAAATATTCTTAGATAGGTTAAAACGATTTTCACGTCAACTGTAGTGTTGTTTCGAAATATCGTGGTACTTACTACACGTACAGTTCGCACTCCTGAAAACATTGATAAGATTGGATAAGAAACACAGGGTGTAACAAAAAAGCATGTCATAGACTCAATGGCAGATTCTAAGCAACAAATAGTGACGATATGACTTAACTTACCTCTATGCGAAAATGCTTCCAAAAATGTTTATGGGCCCTTAAAGTCGAAAATAAAAAATAAAAAATTTGCTCTAACTCTGGAGTCCTTGTAAGATATGTTCTTTAAATTTGGTACAATATAGCACTAGTAGCAGTTCAATATTTTAAGTAATTATGATCAGTTTATCTCGATTCAAAAGACGAGAAGTGGGGGTCATGTGACCCATTTACCCCCCATTTTTTTATGGGCACACCAATGGCAAAAAATTAATTTTTTTTTGAAAATAAAATTTAATTTTTTTTACTCTTACCTTTTTTTCTACGTGCTTTAGTTTCCAAGCATTTAGCTTATTGGAATTATGAATTAAAAAACTCGAAAGTAGAATTAAACAAATTTTTTTGCGATAAGACTTTTAAATCGAATGAAATAGTGTCCTCTGAATAAACAAGCAATTTAATTTTAACAAAATAACTTTTTTGGAACTTATTGTAAACAATTTATTTTAAATAATTACTTTATAAATAAATAAACAACACAATTACCTAATTAAATAATTTAAAATTTCATAAATTGAACAGAAATTTATTCAGGCTTTATTTTATTACTTTAGCAACTGCTCAAAGTGACCTCCGCCTTCATCAATATTGATTTAAGAGAAACATTTATAAATCAGAGAATATTAACCCTTCCTTGTTTATACATTTTAGAAAGTTTAACACCGGTAAAGAAAAATCCAAATAAAATCATTTTTCAAAACTTTCGTCATGATTATGCCGTACGACATGACTTTAATTTGCAATATCCAGCACACAGGCTTGAAATGTACAAATCAAATCCCTATTATATGTTTTATATAATAAACTAAATGTAAATTTAAACATTAATAATTCAAAAACATTTATTTCAGCAGTAACGAACTTTTTAGTGACTTGTGGTTTTTATTTTATAAATGAATCTTTAAATTTTTATCAATGAATTTTATAATGTTAAATTTGAATAGATCTTTATCTGACCTGTCCTATATCATTGTATAGGATCGATTGGATTAATAAATGGCTATTCTATTCTATTCTATTCTATTCTATTAGATCTAGATTTTCTTGTCCAATCAATTAGCCCTCAAATAGTAGCATATTTTAATTGATGAGAAATATATCTCCATGTTTTTTACTGAGAGATTACTAATAGACGTGCTCAGGTTATTAATACGCATTTACCCAATATAATTAATATACAATTACCAATCTCTAAAATAAAATCATATTCCATTAGGATACATTTTAGTGCATATAAGGTAACTTTTAGTTTTATTAATCATATTCCAGTATGTGTGTACAGATCTTTAAATGTAATCATAAATGATGAAAGGTACTTGAACTTTGACATAATTGGCACTAAATTCTCATTTTGCTAACGTAAATATCAAACAACAATGAACTTTAAGGCGTAACACATGCAGAAGAATGAAGAATAGGGAACTTTGTAAAGATAAAAAATAAAGCCAGTCTTATAGAGGCAACAGATTCATTCATGCATTCGACAATACTAAGATGAAATCAAAATTATATTAAAGATAGAAGTGAGATCTCAAGCCAACACACTTTTTTGTGGTAGATGTCAACCTCGTCTTTTATTTGCTCATAAATTAAAACGTATATGAACAAACAGTAAATAAAGGTTAATAACTAATCAATAAAAAAGGATAAAATACACTTTAGATTTCTGTCTATTTAGTTAACATTTATTTATCTGCATAAAATACAAATGAGTTAAGAACCCAGTTACAGGATAAGTTAGACAGTAAACAATTGTAAAAATAAAATAATAATGAGAAAAGTAAAAATTACAGATAGTTGTTATATAAAAATAATATAAGTAGCTACAATAGTTATTTATGTAATTTAAGACCGGAAAGTAATTCTTTACTGGTCGAGCTGGTGTGGACTGGAAAATATATTTCTACTGGTCTAGCCCAGTAAAGTGACATAAGGGATAGTAAAGTCTTTACCAATCCTTTATGTCATTTTTGATTGACAGAATATACCTGATAACAATTGAAAATAATTAATCCAGTATTCTCTGCAACTAAGCGTATGGCACCTATCAGTTGTATTTTATGAATTTTGTTAAAAAGTTTTTTAAGGCTAGCAAGAAGGTTGCAGAAAAACATTGTACGAAATACACCTGGAGAGAGCCTTTACTGAGCTTACTGGCCTTCAGGGCACGCCCTAAAAATTGCCAGCTCGTCCAGTAAAGAATCACTTTCCGGTCGTGTTACATAAATAACTATTTCCTATCACTGTCTACAAATTTAACTGTTATTGGTAAATTGTTTGAGTGAAAAATACATATTTACTGGTTTAGTCCGGTAAAGTGACATAACGAACCAATAAAGTCATTACTAGGGCTGTCAAAAAATTATCCGTGGGACAGTGGCGTACGCGAAATTAACTAATACGAGAAACAATAAACTGTTACAATTTATAATAATGTATGTAAGACTTACCCTCTTAACTACCTTGATGAATTAGCTTGCCTATCACAAACTGGAGAAGATGTGTAGTCATTTTGCAGCATCAGATATATTTCTATGGTTGTCTCCATGAGTGATGCTCGTTTTGGTGAAAACATATTCTTATATTTTGAAAACGGCCATTCGACATCTACTGATGTAATACACGCATACGTAAAATAGTCTTTGAACGCACTTAAAGGATCTGGGGCTGCACCATCACATATTTGTCTTAATTTGGTAAAACCGGTGTCTTTATTTAACACGCGCTCATTTGTTGGGCGTGTAGCAGTAGATTTACTTCGTCTACTATTTGCAGTGACTACGATAACGACAACACATTGTTTTCTAATTTTTGTATGCTTTCATGTAATGGTTTATAGTTCTTCGCAATATTTTTTAAAGCTGTTTCAACGGAAATATCCTCGAATTTTGTCTGGCTTTCCTAAATAGCTGCAGCCTCATCTGGATTAAATTGTAGTATCACAACTTTTATTTATTGGAAACATTCAGCATAAAAAAAATTTGCCTGCAACCATGTTCCCCAACGTGTAAGAATCGGCTGTGGTGGTTCAGAAATACCGGGACACTTGCTATGAAATGCACGGAGACGTTTAGGAGATTTAAGAAACACTTTCTTTGCACTTGCTATTAATGCATCCACCTCTGGACAACCTTTTCGAATAGTTTCTGCCACAAGATGTAAAACATGCACTTTACACGTAACATGTATAAACGTACAACCTTGTTCTTGCAAAGAACGGCCTACGGAGCGCATTGTCACGGCGCCATCAGTCACAAACATCAACACTTGACTTTTTGACAGTTCAAATTTTTCTAACGTCTCCAGCACCACCCTGGTAATTGTTTCGCTAGTACACTACTTAGTCTTTTGCTAGGTATTAACAGTGGAACTGTCGGTTTAAGAGTGTCCAGTACTGGTACTATAACATTAAAATTAGAATTTTTTTTACAATCTGTTGTTTCATCAACAGATAACCACAGCCGTGTATTTTTTAATTCACATTTCATCTTATTTACCATGTCTACGTGTACAGTTGGTAGATAGTTATATAACATTGTGCGACTTGGTAACTTCACCTGGGCTTTGTATTTATTCCAGAACTCCTGAAATGGTTGTTTATCGAGTATATGCAGCGGAACATCACAGGCAATCAGTATAACAGTAAATCGAACATAAACTATATTTTCGAAGGCACGCGTTTTTTTTAGTTTCATGCTGCACAATGTTTACGTGACGTCTACAATCATATTTATCCCAGCACATCAGGCATGTCTCGCACACCTTACAAATTATTGTAGCACCATTATAGAACAAATCCGGGAATTCACCGTTAAATTTATTCGCTTTGTCAGCGTATGGCCGTTTTTTACCCTTGCAACGTCTGACATATTTTATTATTAAATTAATATTAACAATAAAATACAACAAATAAAATTATCAACGATACAACAACATACAATACAACGGAGAGGAATAAATTAGCGTGTAAAGACTGCGACACACAACAAAGGATTAGTCTCGCAGTAGTCGCTGCTCGCTTGCCTCACCATGTATCTACCGTTGCACCGCGAATAGCCGCACGACTTGCCAGCTTTACTCATAAATAATTTTAGCAAAATATATTGTAACTGTTTTGTTTATTCATTCTCTAACAATATACTTAAATAATTATTTCTATACTAAATGATATTTAAAAATAATTTGTTGTCCTTACGCCTGTAGTACGAGTGCATATAATATCTTATGTATGATTGAAGGTAAAAAATTAAAATGGAGTGAATGGCTGTTTCATGAGATAAGCATTTCAACGTCTCTTGAAACGTATGCATACAAGTATAAGGATACCTAATTAATTCATAAAATTATTAACTTTGTACCATTACGCTGGTACTTTTCGCTTTTCTACTTTATTATTCCACAACCTGCGTCTATTTATATATACTAGGGTTATTACAGCTATACCTGTATCTACTCAAGAGGCTTTTAAGAAGCTTTAACTAACAAGGAGTGTTTAATTTTGCCACAGTCAATAAAATTTTCCACCTCGGTGGAAAATTGCCGTGGTGGTCCCGTTCCTAAAACCAAATAAAAATGCCCAGGACAAAAACAACTATAGGCCGATTTCTTTATTAAATTCAATGTTCAAAGTAGCAGAAAAGATAATACTAAACAGATTGAATAAAATTATACATAAAAAACAGCTAATACCTGAAAATCAATTTGGTTTTAGGAGCGAACACAGCACGGCTCTTGCACTATGCAGAGTCGTGCAGGACGTCACAGACGGTTTTAACAAAAAACAGTCGACCTGCATGCTTCTTCTGGACGTGGAAAAAGCGTTCTGTTTGGCATTCAGGCCTCCTATTTAAATTAAAAAGTTATGTACAACCAATGTATTTTATTAGTCTAATTAAAGACTATATAACAGACAGAAAATTCCGAGTGAGGGTCAACGATGCGGTTTCATCGCTCAAGTTGGCACAGCAGGTGTGCCACAAGGTACAGTCCTTTCCCCCATCCTATTTAACCTTTTCCTTTCCGATTTACCCTCCCATCCAAACACAAAAACGATACTCTACGCAGACGATACGACTATTTACGGACAATCTTCCTACGCATAGAAGGCGATACAAAAAGTACGATATCACATGGACCAACTGAAAGACATGAAAAATCAAATTAAACGAGAACAAAATAGAGGCCATTACATTGACAAAAAAATTCATTAACATAAAGACATTTAACAAACTTAAAATCAACAACAAAACAATAACGGAAAAAGACAACGTAAAATATTTAGGTGTAACACTTGACAAACGATTATTCTTTAAACGACATATAAGAAATACAATAAACAAGACTTACGCAACACTCAACAGACTTTACCCATTAATTAACAGACGCAGTTTACTTTCGACGGACAATCAACTTCTCTTATATAAAACCATACTCAGACCGACAATCACGTACGGCATAGAGCCACATGTCGGACACGCAGTACAAAAGACTACAGAAGACAGAAAACAAACTGCTCAGACTACTAACAAACGCAAACAGGTACACGAACATGAGACAATTACATGAACAATACGAACTTGAACTGATACAACCCTACATATACGATACAGCGACCAATTTTCTTAATAAATATAGTTTAAAAAAACTAAAAAACACGCTTTTAAAGCACATCAAACTAAAATGTGAAAAATAATTATTAATATAAACTGAAAACAATAATGAACGAAAAATACTAGTATTATTGTGAAAAAAGCGTGGGTTGCTCGATATACGAAAAATATAGCACAAAGCACCCCACGCTTTTTTCACAATAATACTAGTATTTTTCGTTCATTATTGTTTTCAGTTTATATTAATAATTATTTTTCACATTTTAGTTTGATGCGCTTTAAAAGCGTGTTTTTTAGTTTTTTTAAACTATTTATTTTTCACTTTTTAGTTTGATGTGCTATGAAAACGTGTTTTGTAGTTTTTTTAAACTATATTTATATTGCTTATTGATGCTGATATTATAACATATTACGATCCAACAGATATTTCTGAAAAAAGAAAATATTTTTTTATTTCAGCCATGGGATTTGAACTCACGCCCGAGGAGTCCGTCGTTTCGCGTCGACTAAGACTTGCCCGCTCGGCCAACGACCGAACTGAGAATCACGGAATATACTTACAATATTAAGCCTCTTGCTCTCACGCAGAGGATACGTGAGGAAAGGACTGGCGATCCTGATCAGGATAATGATATAAACTTATCAAATTATTGTATTGTTACCGGTTCTTCATAAGTGTACAAAGTTTCAATTAAATCTGTCCGTTTAAAGTGGGTCAAAATCGAGTCCAAAGAGTCGGTTACAAACAAACAAACAAACAAACATACAAGTGAAGCTAATAAAAGCTTGTTAATAAATATAGTTTAAAAAAACTAAAAAACACGCTTTTAAAGCACATCAAACTAAAAAAGTGAAAAATAATTATTAATATAAACTGAAAATAATAATGAACGAAAAATACTAGTATTATTGTGAAAAAAGCGTGGGGTGCTTTGTGCAATATTTTTCATATATCGAGCACCCCACGCTTTTTTCACAATAATACTAGTATTTTTCGTTCATTATTATTTTCAGTTTATATTAATAATTATTTTTCACTTTTTTAGTTTGATGTGCTTTAAAAGCGTGTTTTTTAGTTTTTTTAAACTATATTTATTTTTAACTTTTTAGTTTGATGTGCTATGAAAGCGTGTTTTTTAGTTGTTTTAAACTATATTTATATTGCTTATTGATGCTGATATTATAACATATTACGATCCAACAGATATTTCTGAAAAAAAAAAAATTTTTATTTCAGCCGTGAGGTTCGAACTCACGCCGGAGGAGTCTGTCGTTTCGCGTCGACTGCCTTAACCCACTCGACCACCGGGCTAATTAACAATTATGGAATCTACTGACATATTAAGCCTTTGCTTTCACGCAGGGATACGTGAGGAAAGGATTGGCGATCCTGATCAGGATAATGATATAAACTTATCAAATTATTGTATTGTTACCGGTTCTTAATAAGTGTACAAAGTTTCAATTAAATCTGTCCGTTTAAAGTGGGTCAAAATCGAGTCCAAAGAGTCGGTTAACAACAAGCAAACAAACAAACAAGCAAACAAACAAACAAGCAAACATACAAGTGAAGCTAATAAAAGCGTGTTAAAAACCATACGCAGACCTCTCTACTGACTAGAGACATGACACGTCACAGACAACATAATGACGTACAACATACGCGCAAGTACATACATATACGAAAGATTTCCACTATACAACGAACAGGTATAACAAGACAGACATACCGACAACGACTACACAATAACTCTCTCATCATGCCACCTCACCCCCCTACACCCTACCTTACCCATATCCCCTAACAAATATAAACAACAGTAAAATTAAATATTAAACAAATTTTTTGGTCTATTTTTCCTGTGTACATAGAAAAAAACTCAAGATCACAAAAACATGAAATCATGCTCAATTATTTTAAACATCCTGTGTGGAACGACAATTGCTTTGTTGTTGTTAGAAAAAGCTTACTAAACTGAAAAAATCGAAGCATTACTATGTCTGGGCCATAACAGCGACCATGGCGGACGTCTACCGCGATACGCGAATTGTAACGTCCGTCAGTGTATATTTAGGTCATGTAAAAATGAAATAAATAAAATAAATGGGTTACATTAGTTTAAGGCCGCCAGTGTAGCATTTTAAATTATCTAATAAACTTGTAAAATGGTAAATGGTAGATGGTATAATAGGCGTCACGCTGACGTCAACGGAAGTACATCAGAGAATAAAAAAGATAAATACCAGGGTCCTAAATTATTATACTAAAAATAAATTTGAAATCAATTGTTTTATTAAATTTTAGGCTTGTAAAATTAACTCAAAACCACAACAATGCATTACTTATACACATTCTAGTGTAATGTAGTATTGTATGCGCTCTGTCAATATATTTAATAACAAACTATGTTACCTAAGGTATTTCTAGAAATTCCCTATAATTGAATTGAGAAGTTAAGCGGATTACGATGTGCTACCATCAAAAATAATGGCTTCTTTTCAGTAGTAAACAGAGCTTATATCGTGAATCTCATTTGATCGTTTAATAAATATTTATTTCTCTTATTGTGTCTAGAATTATATAAATTCCTCTAAATTTAGGTCTTTTCATATGCAAAGCGCCGTTTTAAAAAAATATCGGTAAATTTAGAATAAAACATTTAAATGCAGAAAAAACAGAAATCATGTATATGACACAGATGATAAAAAAAATG
The DNA here is from genome assembly GCA_029963845.1 of Rhamnusium bicolor. Classification (NCBI taxonomy): domain Eukaryota; kingdom Metazoa; phylum Arthropoda; class Insecta; order Coleoptera; family Cerambycidae; genus Rhamnusium; species Rhamnusium bicolor. The sequence goes on from JANEYF010001968.1 coordinate 23,974, forward strand.
GATTTAAAATGACATATTATAATCGGAGATAGAGCATACTCAGTTGAGTTCAAACTTACCCTTGAATGTTAAATTATGCTTTTAATCGGATAAAATTGTATAAAATTTGTACTAAATATTATCCACAGCCGTTTCAGAGATATGACCGACTACTCTTTTAGTCAAAAACCATAAAACACCCTATATCTTAAAACGATTAACATTCAAGGGTAAGTTTGAGGGTGTTTTGAACTCAACTAAGTTTACTCTACCTCCCATAACACTATGTTACTTTAAATCTGAAACGACCTGTATATCCTGTATGCCCCTATATCCCCTGTTCCATTTTATTACTTTTCAGTTCCTTGAGTTATCCTTATTTGATTATCATTAAACCATTTTTAAGAACCTGTTTGATGTTAATAAAACTACAAAAATAATTCTGAAACATTTATTTAAAAAAAATCAAACAATAAAGTAGAGTAATAAATATACCATATATCATTGAAAAGACAAATATAATTGTTTTATAAAACTCTCTGAGCCTCCGACTTCATAAGTTTCTTGTGAAGTTAAGAAGTCAATTATTTATTGATGAATAGCCACCACGTTTTCGTGAGATATAGATTAATTCTCTAGATGCCTCTAGATGAATTATATGTTATAACATAATTTATCACATCACCAAGTCTTAATATTCCTATTCAGAGATAATTAAATGTAATTTTTTTTAAAACATCAAACGTAGTTCAACAGCAAACCAACCAAATTTGTTAGGTTAATTTTAAACTTACTTGTCATTTGTTATTATCATTATATTATTGTTTTCCACATACATAAAATATGTCAGAAAACGTTTCAATTACCAGCATATAGTGCGACCCACTTGAAACAGGAACACCCTATAAAATTTGTATTTATCGTCCGATTTCGATTTATTTATTTTTTTTAATTGTAGAGCGTGAAAAACTGTACTTTAGGACAGTGTCATTTTTTCACAAAAAACCAAGACCTACTGCATAATTTCGTCAAAAAAATATTGCGTATTAAAAATCACATTGTTCTTATGAATTTATTTCTTCTGATCAAGTAACCTATAGAAAAACAACTAAAAACAGCTCTTTTTCTTGGCAACAACATTCAACAAAATTATTGAGAAAAAAAAAACAAACGTTAATTAAATTCTTGTTGCTTCCACCAATCCGACGTTTATTTCATTGCACTTTTTCTCGTACATTTATGGTTACTTCTCTCAGTTATTCTGGGGTAATATCTGCACATGCTTTAGTTATTTTAGTGCGTAGGTATTCTGCTGACTGCGGTCTTGATTTATAAACATTTGCTTTAGTGTACCCCAGAAGAAAATGTCAAGTGACGTCAAGTCCGGGAATTTTGGTGGCCACTCAATAAGAGGACTGTTTCGACCTATCCGCCGATTTTCAAAATTATTATTCAGCCATTTTCTTACCATTACTGCGTAATGCGTATGTATAGGAAACCCATTTATTTCAATCTTCTAATTAGGTGAGACTGATCTGGTAAGTTATGTAGTGCGCCCCAAAATCCATTTTTTAGAAAATTGAAAAACAGATTTCCATTCAAATTACCTTCAAAGAAAAACGGACCAATAATTCTATTATTAAGTATTCCGTACCATATGTTTATCTTATGTGAATATTGCCTCTTTTCGTTTTCAGGATTTTCAGCAGACCAGTACTATGAAGTTTGGGACGATTTAATGTGACTTCGTCGCCGAAAAAAAATTTCCTTACAAAGGTTCCTATTGTCCAGATATTCTCCCTGGGAGCACAAATAGAATTTCTATCTTCTTTCCTCATCTCCCGGTTAGAGAGTATATAAATCTTTTAACTTACTTTAGTTTAATTTTGTTTTTTGCAAGGCACCTTCTAATATTTTCTTTTAGTCGAGTGCAGTTAGGTCTATACCTCGGAAACCGTCTATAGTGAATGTATTTTCATGAAACCTTTTTCATTGAGTTTCTAATCGTAAGAACTTTAATCTTTTACATTAAAAAAATATTGCTAATAATCATTTAATTATTTAAACAAATAATTTTTAATATTCGAATGTTTCTTCATGTTTTTCGCAATAAAACTGATTATTTTTATTTTTTTTTAATTGGTCACAGAAACATAAAAGAAACCTACTTTAAAAAAACATTCCAAAAATTTTCAAAAAAAAGTGGTACTATAAAAAATTTTTATGTTGAAATGTAAGAATTTCTACAATTCAAATGTGCTTAGCAAAAAATAGAATTGTTATAGTTTTCGGGACTGCTATGTATGAATCTATGTTTAAAAAAATCAAAATTAAAAATTTCTGATACAAAATGGTGATTATAACGTCACAAAATATATATAATTCGATTAAAAGTAGTAATTAAGGTTAAAGAAATGTCCAAATGAAACAATATAAAATTTCGATAGTAGTAAAATATTTATTTTGAAAAATCGGGGAAAAAATTATATACAAACATTTTTTATAAATAATATATTTATTCATTGTCCTCATTCTCTATTTCATTCATTGATATCAGTGGTGTTGCATTCAAACAATTATTGCCTTTGCACTGTGAACCAGCTGGAGAGCAATGCAAACCACTTTTCCTGCATCCACAAGCTGATCCACATCCGGTCTTACACGAACAAAAGATCAGTTCCAGCAAATTTTCGGGAGCTGGTGGCTGAATCATTGTAATTGGCTGTAACAGCTCACTCCCAATTTTTTGGTGAGATACTTTGTCCTAACCATAACTGCATTAGTAAATACACGCTTTTTATGTGTTCCATGGCCGCATCATGTGTAGGCAAAAATTAAGCAAGATTGAGACAGCCATTCTTAGATGTAGTTTTAATGAACGATTGGTACCAAAATTAATTTAAATTGTTTATAGTTTGTGGAGCACCATACAATGACAAAATATCGGCACTCGAATTTCTAAACACTTCAGCAGCTTCTTGCAAATCTTTGCGCTTTTCAATCAGCAGGGCAAAGTTATTGTTTTTGTCAAACGCAGACGTCATGTCATATCCTATAAATGCATGTAAAAATAAGACGTGTTCTTTACTGATAGGTATAGTTTTTTCAAGACTTTTATTTGAATAAACTATTGCGATGTCTGACCTCTTGTTGGATTTAGGAAATATATTTCACTATTTAGAGATATTTAAGTCTAGACTAGCATTTCTCAAGCTCGAATGAGGATTATTGTGAAAATGTCCAATATTCGTTCATTATTATTTTTAATCCCCCGACGTGGATTATTTCTGTTTTTAAGAATATGCCTTGATAACTACCTGTTTCGTTGAAAACTTTATCTATGCTACAGTACTACTGCTCACTATAGGTCTATCGGAATATCTGTTATTAAATTCTCTGGCAGCCCTCTTGCCGAAAGAGCATTATCGCCAACAAGATGCATAAGTTCAATTTTGTCTCTTACAATTAACTAATTATTACACCACCAATTAACTAATATTCTCGTACACAAGCTCTAATCTGACAAGACTAATGGTTTAAGTCGCTTTGTAATATTTCACTTGTTTTTCACTTTTTATTCCATGGGGTACTTGATCAGAAGAAATAAATCCATAAAGAGCAATGTAATTTTTAATTTGGCCACAGAATTATTTATATGCAATATTTTTTTATGAAATTTGGTATAGGTGCTTTATCCAGTGGTGTAGGTACTCAGATTATTTTGTAAAAAAATCGTAAATTCAAATTCTTGAATTTTTACCCCCCAAAAAATTACGCAGTACGCCATAATTTTTGTAAAAGGAAATGTGACAATTTGTCCTAAAGTACAGTTTTTTGTGCTCTATAATTAAAAAAAAATTGTCAAAATCGGACGATAAGTAAAAAATTGTATGGGAGTTGTAAAAAGCTACTTATCGCTGCCCTCAGGGTTGTCTTCTCTGTAGTAGTTTTTCTATAGTCGTATTGTTTAAAATATTAACATTTATTTTCAGTCACTCTAGTTTCTCCATTTACTTTATAACTGAACTGTGACTCCAACAAAAAGAAGCTTTCAGAGCCACGCTGCTAGATTCCAACTTGATGGAGCTTTCTTATTTCCAGAATTCAACAAAACACCGCCACTTATTATCATCCATCGGACACAGAAAAGTATATCAATCCTTATCACTTACACTTTTTTACTCTCTTCGAATTATCGGCCACTTCCATCCATGTCCTTGTCTAATCACCACGATCGTGTCCCCTTACTCCGTCACATCCAAATCGCGGTCGCACACTTCAACTGCACATTTCCTAGATGACAGCGGCGGCTAGCTACAGAGTCTCACTTATACCACTACCGCCGGGGAAAAAGATGAAAAGTTTAAAAGTACAACAAAAGAAAGCATTTAACTTATACGTTTCCAGGCATAATAGAGGTTTTTGTTAGATGTATCTTTAAAGATAGTTAATTCAAATATTAAACATTCTAATTTACTTATAACACTTTTTCTCAAAATGCGCTGAGGCAATAACATTCCAGAGCTTCCAGACCGACGCATACGATTTTTTCCAATAACTATCGAATTCGGTGCAACGGACGCGATGTAGCCCTGGTACCAAAGTTTACTAAATGAATATTTAGTAAAGGTTGCTAATAAGGATGTCTTAGTTTAGTGTTCGACTGTAGATGTCAATAGACGACTGATAGCAAGTTTAAGTAAGTCAATTAAAAACCATATTATACACTTAGTGAACTAATTTACAATTACTTTTTTATAGTCAAGTATGGTAGAACATGTCAGCTTCGAGTTATGAGAAGGACCAGGAAAGTCTTCATCTCTTTGAAGAAGTTCATACAGATATCGAGGAAACAGAGGACAGCGACGAGAGTTTTCAAGAAGATCACGTTGATATTCAAAAAGAGGATTCTGAAATTGAACAGGAAATCTCAGATAACGAATTAGAAGAAAATGTGGTTCTTGGAGACAACAGGAATTTTCGTGAACCATCTTTTATACCAAAGATGGTACTAGATGGAGAAAACATGTAGCGAAATTATTGAATGTCCATTTCACTAATTTTTCAGTATTTTTAAGATCAAAGATATTTTGTATTAATCAAGACTTACTAAGACTGTAAAAAGCGATTTAATCTTTGTACCGAAGAGAATTTTTTTTTCGTACTTTTTAATAATATTTTTCATTTTATGTTCTTTTGTGCTGTTGATTTTTCAAAATGTTATTCCGATGTCAGTTTTCATAATAAATATATTTCGTAACTTAATCTCTTGGTAAGACCTAAAGAGGAACGTGGCAAGCCAAGAAAACAATTTTCTGTTTCAAAAATATTATTTTCTTGTAGTACTGAGTCTCTAAGACCGCTGCGCTGTTAGTCTTTACGCTCTATTAACTTATGTTAGCTGCGGATGGTTAAGTATTCATTTAAAGATTTATACGCAAAAATCCATTTTTACTGTCAGTAGTGATATATAACTGATATATAACTAAAGTGAAAAAAATGGCTTCTAGATAATGAACGTAATCAATTTCATGATATGATCAATCAAAGAAATAAGTAAAATAAGAAAAATATTTTTCTTTTCCAAGAAAAAAATTACCTTACTATTTTTTTCCAGCCGCCTATTATAATTAATATAATCTATTATAATTAATATAAACTCTATTATAATTAATATAACCCCACCTAGATATTACCTCACCTAGATATTACTTTCAAATATGTACGATATAATTCTTATATGTATTCTATTTATTTTCCTTCAGTCACGCACAAGCAGTACTCAGCTACTGTTTCAGTGACTGTAACTGTTTATTTACGTGTTAATGTTAATATTATAATATACTGTATATTGTATTGTATTGTATTAATTAGTGTTAAATAAACTATATTATTTTTTTTTTTTCGGTTTCCCGATGCCGGTCAGTCCTCCCGTGGCCTCCGACGCCTCACGAGAGTCGCGCCGGCGCATCAACTACAGCCACTCCCCACATCCCGCAGGGTTAGTGACTGTAGATACCAGAATCGTGTGCCCTAAGCAGACGGAGAGAACCCAGAATGATCGCCTTCTGCATTTGACCTGCCAGCCACTCGGCTGGTTTTTGGCATAATAAGGACAACCATTTTGACCGAGTAGCCTGGGTACAGCACTTGGAGCTCGTACCGGAGATCGCGATATTTGGTCCGTTTCTCCTCCTCCTTCAAGGTGATGTTTTTCTCTGCAGGTGCCGAGAACTCGATAACATACATCACCCTGAGTTGATGGTCGAGGAGGACTATGTCAGGCTTGTTGGCTTGGATTAGCCTGACAGTCGGGAACGAGTAGTTCCAGTAAATCCGGCATTTTTCGTTCTCGACAACGGACTCAATATCTCCGGGGACGTAAGGCAGCACTGGTGTCTGGTCTACTCCGTACGAGTGCCTTAGATGGTAGTATAGCACTCGTAAAGCCGCGTTATGTCGGTGGATGTAGGCCGAAATCGCATATATGGGGCATGCAGAAAGTAAGTGCATGAGCGATTCCGGCGCCTGATGGCAGGTCCTGCAGTTGATATCAGGAACCTCTACACGCCACACGCGGCTACGGTAGACCAAGGTGTTGATAACACCATCTTGGCAGGCCATAATGAATCCCTCGGTCTCCGACTTAAGCCCTGCTGACCTTAGAAAGGCGAAGGTCAGCCTGGTCGATAAACCCAGTGTTTCTATGTTCTTATAGAAGACACCATGCTGGGGTTTATCGACGTGCTGCCGAAACAGATTTTCCTGTTCGGCAGCTCTAATTCGGGCTTTCAGAAGATTTGGCTGAAGTTCGGTGACTGACTCAACATCAGCACCTCGCCGGCCTCCTCGCCTGATGTCAAATGCGAGATCGAGTTCATTTGCGGCTCTTTTTGCTGCCTTGAACAATCCTGCTCCCATTCCTACAGTTTCGTGATGTTTTACGAACCGCAAGAGGGATCTGAGCTCCTGAGTATGTTACATGCCATACTCAGTACTACTCTGCCATGCGTACACTCCAAGCTCAAGAGTCCTCGGCCCCCCCGTTGACGTGGGAGGTACACTCGAGGAACGGACGATCTAGGATGAATACTTCTGTGAATATTCATCATCTTGCGGGTATCTCTCTCTAATTGGCGCAGCTCATCTACCCTCCACTTTACTATTATTATTATATATTTAATTATTTACTCAAACTTTAACGCTGTTACCAATTAAAAAAATTAAATGTAGAATACTGTAGTTTTACGTTAAATATGGAAGATATTTTAATTTCATACATACATATGTTGTTGGTACAGTATTATACCTATTTCTAAACGGGAACTCTTTTTTTATAATATGCTAGTTGGCTTCCCTGGGACATTATGATTTATATCCGCAGCTTGAAAAGATTGGCTAGAACCCGCAGTTCGAAAAACTTACATAAGCTGCAAGAAGATATCCGCATCACCCGATGCTTCAAATGTCACAAAGAATACAAATGCTTCCTACGAGTAGTGCTTCTCGAATAACTGAATATATTTAAAATTAGATATGTGCGATACATTGAAAAGTACCAGTATCGCGTATCGTATCCAATTGGTTAAATATTACCGGTTGGGTACAATATCGAATGGGAAAATAGCGATATCCGATTCGGCGTTTATTGAGAGGGTTTTTAAAATTTTCTTTATTTCCACCAATATAAAATATAATTCACCGCTACGAGTATATAGAATATATTTTAAATTTAATTTCTGCTCGAAAGGCGATGTCGATACTTGATGCATTAGGTACTGGCACAGAATATTTGTGGTACTGGCTAAAAATGTGCCGTATCGTACCATACCGGTAAAATATATCGTGGATCGGAAAGAGAAGTACCAGTACCCGAAAATACCGTACCGTATTGCTCATCCCATTCAAAATTACCAAAATCAGTGTCATTGCAATATAAACAAAAGTAGTCGTCTCTGCTTATTTTTTAACAGAATAGGCATAAAATTACAATTTGTATTTTCATCAGAAAGTCTATACAAACATTTTCCTTATTTTATGTGTCAAGTAAAAATAATACAAAACACATCGATTTGATATTTTAAAATCAAATTTGTTCGAGCAGCAGATAAAGTGAGGTTCGGACGACTATCGGCTATTTAAAATTTTCAAATACCTATCCCAAAATTGTTTCAGTTGATTTAAGCAAATTTATCTTTCACTATGTTTATTTTGCTTCTGGGATAATTGAACTGAATCAATGTGATTAAAACTTACCATTAACCTGAATAAATCACATTTATTGCAAATAGGCTGAATGGGTTTACTTTAATTTAAATAACGATTAGGAAGTTGGAATTTAAGTCCGTTGTTATTTGGTTCCTAATATATTAACCTGTATGTTATGTTTAGGAAGCTAAGAAATATTTTAAAACAGTTTTAAATCCGAATATATTCCAATCGGAAACTGAACAGAAACAGATAGTTAATAATTAACCAGAAATAGTAACAAAACGAATACTTTGCTCTATGGTGGTAAGGATGGCAATATCGTTTCAAAAACGCTAAATAGGAGAACCTGAATTAAGATCTGAAATATTTATTTTTTAATAGTCAGTAGACCAAACTTTAATATTCCAGAAAGATTATATTTTTAAACGTTATTTGTATTAAATTAAGAATCGCTGGGTTCGGTAAGGTCAAACAAATTTAGTTTTGAGTCCATTTTCAATAAAAAAAATATTAAATCACAAAATTTTATATACATATATTGTGACGGCCCAACCGCCCCTCGATTATTTAGTATTTAAATGCTTCCCCTTTTTCTAAGTCTCACCTGTCGTGAAGCGACAGGTAATGCTTAATTAATTGGCCTTTTCCGTGATCGTCTAGTTTTTGTGGTAGGGCCCCAAATTTTTTGTGTTATTGTAATTTCCCAGGTACGTTTACAAAGTTAGGTATTACTTTGTTTCATTTATGAGATTTAATTTGCTTTAATTTGATTACATAATTTTTTCCAATTATTATGAACACTAATCTGCACTACATTGATATATGTTTTAAAGAATGACTTAGTATGAGTAAGATTTGGCTTTAGATTTATTATTACTAATTTGCTAAGAATTCACTTTTGTATCTGAAAGTAGAAATAATTCAAGGAAACTCAAATAACGTTCTAACACATTTAATTCTGTGCTTAGACAACTGTCTATAAGGAATAGAATACAGACCATGATATGAACAAAACCTTGTTACATGTACGGTGGACAACGGTCCACAAGAAATACATTGATATTTAGCTAGTTGAACCTGCAATGTAACCAAACCTGGTTACATGCGTGGAAACTTCCACTTCGTAGTTTAAATGATATATGTAGAACTCTACAAGAGAAACTTCCCTTGTATGTGGCACCAGAGTGTCCCCCGTCACATGAGCCGGGCAGAGAGCGACAACCATGTCATGTTATTTAATTTGCGGGCTCGTGCTACCATAAAACAGTACCATAAATACAACTGACGCTGGCCAACGAAGAGTCGATGCATATGCGGAACTCCGACATATGACGAGCAACTGCCCGTATTGTTATGGGTGTGTCGAATGCATGCGACCAATCAAAGTTTAAACCAATATGAAACGAACTACCCCGTAGATTTGTTAAAGAGTTTGGCAGACGTCGCTTGTATTTCGGCACGCTTATGGGAGAGATTGCTATAAAGCATTAAGCGGTATACACTGGTCATCTGGCCCCGGACCCTCTGTCGAGAGACAAGGTCAGCGGTTAGATAACTCAGCGGGTAGGGTAAATTGTATGTTCTTTTTTGTTGTCGGCGCCTCACCGCACACATCTGACAGTTAGACTCTGATCCCCATACAGGTAATGAAATTTGATAAAGTTACAGATATTGCAGATTCAACTGGACACTAATTATTTTGTACATTATCTTATTTTGACCTAACTTGATTTGGGAAAAATGAATGAAAGTTCCAACTACTATTCATGATCCTATCGGAATCAATATCGACTGTACTAATTATTAATGTGCATTATAACAGAAAAACCCTATCTGGAAATCATTTGGTACCACCAGGCAGATATTGTTACAAATCGCGAAACCCAAGCATATAGAGTCGTACCTTGATTAGTGTTGCCATTTCACTCGTAATAAAGAAATTGACTTAGTTTAATGAATTTTAGTGAGCTAGAGTACGTCGAAAATGGCAACGCAATATAGAAATTATTTAAATGCTGTCTTTACCAATTCTCGGACACATGGAGAGTTCCGTGAGGTTTTGTCCCCCCGAGTTCCTGATAACCCCAGTGTTATTCGTCTCCATGTCGGCGGCGGTGTACACGCCCTATTTCTAAGGCAGTGTACAGGTCCTCGGTCACAGAGACCAGGCCACAGAAGTATCTGCAACCACTCGGGTGGGCCGCTAATTAAGCGGGGCTCCCTTAAACGGCGGTTATGATAACCGAAGTCGTGGTTTCTCTTTGACTTCCAGGCTCCGGAAAGCCAGCGACAAGCACTAGGGTTGCCAAAGAGTTAACACGACGATGACGGCGGCTATAAGCCGGTAGAGTGGTCTATCTCTGACTTCCAGGCCTCGAGCAGCCAGCGACAAGCACTAGGGTTGCCAAAGATCTGACCACGATCGTACGCCGCCTCGCGTATTTATATGATTTTCCGTGAGTGAGTTCGTTGTTCAAGCCTCCAACCTTGACAGAAATAGCCAAATGCTAGCTTGTGTTCTTTAAACTAAAATTTAACTCAAGATGCTTTAGGTGAAAAGTGATATAATGACTGTTTATTAGCCTTTGACCTTATTCTTAGTAAAAACTCTTACAACCCTACGTGTTTAAGTCGGTTTGTTTATGGTATCATTCACGGCTGGAGAATGCTTTAAGATTTTGTACAGTTTTGTTAACGTTTCAAAATATACTGTGTGTTATTTTACTTAGCTGAATAATTTAGACTATAGTTTTCTGCCAAAATTCTAAGAAAATAATTTAACCTTTTTAGGTAATAGTTAATTTGGAATTTAGTGATATAAATGCTTGGAAATAATTTAGTTTTATGTAAAAATTATAGGAAATTTATTCGTGTGAAGCAGCCCAGGGCTGGGGTACTTCAATATTATTCTGAAATAAACCGAATTTTCAGTCAAGTAAAAAAAAGTTATAAAATTATCCCTAAAAACCCCCCAATTATCAACGCCCCTGATTATCTCTCTGATAATTAAGCGATCATAATTACATAATCCATAACTATAGACGCATGTTTCTGTATAATGTTAAAATGTAATAATTGTTACCTATGTGTACCGATGCGACGTTCAGTGCTATCATTTTAAGTCAGTTCTGATTAAGACGTTTCTAACAATTAATCAGTACCCACTCACCTTGTGACGTAGACAAAATGGTATATTTTTACGTTACTACTTTGGCACCCTTTAATACAGCAGCGGTACTTTGAACTTTTTATTACAGTACGGTCTCGAGCGCCAGTTTTTGTTTTAAAGTGTAGGAATACCACTTTATCCTATCAGCGGTGTGATAGAAGCTGAGATAACTTACAGTGGAGATACGGTATGTCCAGGGGTCGGTATAGTTGTCGGTTTCGTAGAAATGGACAACTTCACCTTACCTGCCGAAAATGATTCTCTGTGTACAAGCAGTAACTTATATCTTTGCTTTAAATAAAATTCATTATTTTAATTTTGCTATGGTATAATGAACCCAGTTTTTAAAAATGCTTAGTTTTCTAGATTAATAAAAAAACATGCAAACAAAATGTTTACAATATTTTATACTGCTCTAAAAATATATTTTTTTGTACAAGGTGTTTTCGAAATGAGTATTCCAAACTTAGGAGCATGTAGAGCAAATCAAATAATGACGAAAACCTTAATAAAGTTTCTCTCTAAATTGTTTTCCAAGGAAGCTACAACCCCTTAACAATAATCCCCTGAGAATTGTCTTTATTAAATATCTCCAAAACTGTTTAAGATCGGATAATGAAATTATGTACAGCTACTAAAATTTTTATGCATAACTGCAGAATTATAATCATCTGAAAATTTCGTTCAGCGGTTTGCCAAACTCGGGTTACGGAAGGTAAATATTACCCCAAATTGATTGCCCGCCTCGTCGGGTTTAAAATTTTTAAACAATCCCGCGTTCGGGACTCGAAATATAAGAAGTTGTTATATGATTAAACTACTTTTAAATTTATGTTAATTGTAAACATTAATATTGCACAGTGCACCCAATGCTTAATCCTGAGGTTTGAATGTCCCAGCGTCTTCTCCATGTTCTATTCAATTTATTGATACTAGGCGAATTCGTTTAAACCATTTCAATATACACAATAACAACTATAACTCACAAATAGTACTAAAGATTCTGACCCACTATAAATATTATTATAAAACAGAAAATAATATGATTTAAAACCGTAAATGATATTGCTCGAGAATACATAACAAAGCAGCCAAGCAGAAAATCACAGAACACAGAACGTACTTCTAAATATGTCGTTAATTTGATGGCGAAAAACCACTGAACCTCGTTATAATTTAAAGGGCTATTAACGGCCAAGTTTATGATTGGTCCATTAATGATCTTTCGCTCAAATGACATTGTTATTTATAGCGGGTGTTGTTCATGTATCTTGTTGCTTTCAAGACATAAATATTTTAAATTCTCAGTGATCACTGTAAGGACTTGTTTAGCAGCTAGATTGTCCCAAAAAAAAAAAAAAAAGTAAAAGTGCATTTTTGTTAGCCAATATTACTTTTTCAAAAATAGTTACAAAGATTCAATTAAATGTAAAATGTCTTTAAAGGGCTTGCTTTTGACCTGTTAAACACTACATAAATTTTTGTAATTTTCCCTTGAATCTCTATCAATTATTTAGAAAATTTTAATTAGAAACAGTGTTAATCGAGATACAAATTACTCCTACACGCATTAATGGTAGGGTCACTACCCACTCTGATTACTTTGCAAACTAAATAGAGGACTAACGAAAGTTATTATGAAGAATAAGCAACTGATATTTAAATTAGTGAATGTTGTTTTCAGTTCGAGTTGCATCAGAAATTGTCTCGACCTGGCCATGCAAGATATTGAATGAAATCCGAGACAACAAAATGAATGTTAGAACAAAATTATTCAGGTTAGGGTTGTAGTTATCTCCTGACATTAATAGCAGAAAGGGGTCGATGATGTGGCACTGACATAACAGATCTCAAAATAATCAATAATAATAACGAAATAATTTAATGGACCCAAAATGCTCTTCTTAGTTAGTTCTTCTTCTTAATAAATATTAAATTTGTATAGAAGAATATTCTACTATGATTTCTATTTTCAGGTGCCACAAAAGAATATTTAAAACATGGACAGTCCATCACCTGCTGCTGAAAATATGTCAGGTAATAATTTCGCATGTTTAACTAAAATTGCGTTCATTAAACGGTTATTTTTAATTAATATAGGTTATTGTTATTCATTAATTCATTTGTTTATTTCTTGTACCTAGATGATGAATTCGAAGTGGATTCTGATGCTGCTGAAGATACAGAGTCAATTTTGGAAAGGCTCAAGCAATTTGCATACTATTTGGTGGAAAATGTCGAGATGAATTTGAATTTTTGCCTCACTTTGTTGGAAGAAAGGACTGTCCCTGCACACCCAAATAGTATTCACACAAATGTGTTAAGTAAATTATTCTCTGCAATACCCAAAGTAGGTACTGCCGTTGGTCATGCACTTTCGAAAGGAGAGATATTCGTCTTTGAAAAAAATAGATAAGAAAAACTCTAGAATTCTAGCTGACTTAGTATACTATTATAGCGATCATAAAGAGGACATCAGAAAATTGATAATTTAATCAGCCATAGATATTTTCTATAGCTTTGAATGCCAATTCAAGAAACTTACATGCAGTGAAGGTCCGAAAAAAAGCTATGCAAAAATTGGCGAAAGATGCTTCGGACAGAATTTTCAGTTATTTCCTCGAAACTGAACAAACGAAGAATATCACAAGAACCGAAATTACCAAAGGTGTCTTATTCGGTGTCTCGAAACGAAACAAGATAGGAATAAGAGAAGGAAGAACTGTCGTTAATAATAATATGACATGGAAAACTAATAAATTATACAAGAAAACTGGAATTATAATAGTAGAGGAACGAGCTTTCTATAAAAGTAAAGATAGTCATACAAAAAAATATGGTCACAGACGTGTGTTACCATGGGAAGATCTGGAAGATATTAAACAAAACTGGGAAAAAGAAAATGATTTCGAACTACTGAATTATTCTTTAACGGTCAAGGAAGATTTATTTAAAACGATTAGAGACTATATTATGTCAAAAAATTCTAATGAAGAAGCTAAATTAGAAAGAGAAAATTACAACCGAATTGCTTTCGAAGATCGCAAGAACAAACATGAAGAAATATTAAGGACATTTTATGAGAAATTTAAGGAACTATTAGACGATTTAGAATTTCAATATAGGACTATTTATGATAACCATAATGAAAACAAAGAATTATTAGCAATAGTTTCTCAAAAACAAGACGAGGAAACAGTTTTACACTACCAAATAACCAACAAATTGGAAAAAATTCATAGAGACATTAATGAAACTAAAGTGTTAGTCGAAACAAATCAAACTCTTCACCAAGACATTGCAATTGTTAAAAGCAAACAAGACGAAATTACTACTACTATAGAAACTATGAGTACAAATATCGTAAAAGAAGTCATCGTAACAGAATCAGCTGAAGACACTGTGAAAAAAATGGAAATCTATATGCGAGAGAAGTTAAGAAAAATGGATCCTGGTCCAAGAATCGGAAGAGAAGTTAGACGAACATTGAAAAAATTAAAGATTTGACCATATAAATGTTTTCTATAGAATTCTAATATTAGTAGCAATAGTGACACTTTGAATTTGCCGACGGAAAATACTTATTTGACAAATATAGTATATTGTGTGATAATCACATAATGTACTAAAATTTGTTCGATTTTCAATTTGTTCGGTCTTCGGATATATCTATATTTATTGCATATTTTCTGCTCCACCAGTTTTAGAATATTCACCATTAAAGTAGAATGTGAACAGATTTTAATTTTGTTATTTACTGTATGAAATTTAATAATTATTATTCTTCATGTATGGTTTGTGGGAAAATTTAAAATCTGTATGAATTGTTAACCATAGTTTCACTACACTGAACCTTGCTTAACATCAAAAGTAATTTTATTGTTTCTCTCTATTAATGGATTTTGTCAGAGTTAATATATTGTGAGATAAATGATATAATCATTATTCAACCACCACGAACATGTTTTGAATTATGAAACAGATTTATCAAAAGTTTGTTTCTAGCAGATAATTGTTCAATTATTCCATCAAGAGCAATTGTGTGTCAATAAAATGTTGCTATACTAGAGATGCATTTTAATAGAAGCACATTCGAGAATTAATCAGTCAAAATGTCCATTACAAGATGACATTTAACTAAAGAAAAATTTGCTAGCTTAAAATTTATTTAATTTCCATTAAACGGCAATAATATATATTTCAAAAAAATTTACCTTACAATTATTTGCATCACAGGCTCTTCCGGTTATCATGAAACAACCAAGAGATCAACAAAAACACGTCCAACGTCACCTATGAATAATCGAACGCATGTTTTTGATTAGTGTAGTTTACTTGTCGGGGTTTTACTAATGTTTTTGTTTTTCATCAACGTACGAATTGTTGTGTGTACAATTGACACTCAAGTAAAAGTGCAGAAAGAACAATCCACTTTCATTATTTTCCCAAGAAAGACGCGGGGTTTGTTATAACACCAATAGCTGTGGTATCGTAGAGAAAACTAATAGAAGAAAGCATAATTGATAGGAAAAACATTAACTATGGCAATGCGTGTCCATTACAAACCAGGGGATTAGAATACAAAAGAATACCATATAAATAGCGCTAAGTGTGGCCAGTTATAAAAAGAATACGAGCCAGCTACAATACACTCACACTGTTACGTCCATCGCGCTTGTTCAATCGGTCTTTGTTAACAGTTGGCCACATTAGCCGATTTACATACCGTATAAAATAGTACTGACATTTTTAATTTAGGTACTCCCACAAATTAGCAAAAAATAGTGCAAAATATGTTAAACTTATTTGAATTTTCTTGCCAACTTTCGATTAATATTATAATAAATATTTTTCCACCTAAGAGGAACCCACAAAAACAAATGAAACGAATGTAAACAAACTAAGAATCAGCTGATTATTACTTGTCTGATCGCAGCGCCATATGCGCAGTGGTGATATTAGTTCCCAATTGTGATTTCATTGTTACCTATATCAGATTCACCATACACATACACCGGTATTTATTGGGTTTATTTTGTGAATTTGAATTTATTAAACTGAATAAATCATTATGTTCTTATGTTATTAGACTAAGGCACCCTTATCAAAGAATTAGTTCAAAAAACTGCCAGAAAAAGTCGAAAAGAAATTGTCAAAATTTACTAATTATAAACGTTGGATTTGTAATTAAATTTATGTATATGTATTTACACGGAAAAAAATCTAAACTATATTTAAGACTACTATTCTTAAATTAAGACATTATTGTACTCATATATCCGCAAGAATAGATATTTTTCCCTCAAGGAAAACGTTATTCTTAAAAGTCATTTTCTTAGTCTCCTTCTTTTAATGATAACTAATTATTAACTTTAGAATAATGGTTCTACTTCAACTAAGAGGAAGTTTCGAACAATATTCAATACTAACTTATACTTAATCTAAGATTTCATTTATTCAGTTCAAAAGTAGAGATTATTGCGATCTGTTACATTTAACACTTAATGTAAGAAATGTGTCATTTCGTTCAACAACTGTATTATTTAAACAAAACTGATGAATTACTTGAATCAATAAATATTTGATGTTGACTGACATCTTTTCTTTCTTGATTTAATATTGCGATCTATTAAATTTACCACTTAATGTAAGGATAAACTTCATTTCGTTCAACAATTGTATTATTTCAATAAAACTTTTTACCTTTTCTTTTTTGGAACTTACTACCACATGAATAATTCTTCATTACTTAAAAAATATAGTTAGTTACCCAGTATATTACTGGAAAAATGTACCTTTGCGCTTGTGACTTTACGTGAAAAGATTAGTCAGAGGGTGATATTTTAACAATATTGTTAAAATATCTCAGTTGCGTTAAAACAATCTAATAACATGTAACAAAATTTAAAACAAATACCTAATAATTAATAGTGTAAGTAAATTGTAATGTAAAATAACCATAACTATGTTTTTAATCATATTAATTGTAATCTTCTGATGATGGTATAATAAACCGAAACGTTAGAAAAAAATAATAAAATTAGTTATACCTGACCGAAATCCCCACAAACAAAAAAAACTATCAAAGTCATTGATTAATAATGTTATATGTATATAGGTACACATCAAGGTGCATGACTGATAAGTCGCCATATTCCTTTCAAGGAATGTTAGTAGAGCTCATTTGCAACTGATTTAACTATAATATGCATAATACAAAACCTAACAATTTTTGAGATATATTTTTTTTTTTTTAGAAACTTCCCTTGCTCTTATGTGCTTCAAAAAACATGTGTCATTGCTTAAGCGGAGATTTCTCACTCAAAAATTAGACAAATAGTTACTATCAACATGGGTTCATTGCTGTTTCGTACTTGAAATGCAGAATGCTGGAGTTTTATTATTATTTCGGTTAATTTTGTAAAGAAAATATATACACCACTGACTTCTTTAGTTTTAGATAGCACAGTTATGTAGACATTTAATTGCTGAAAAGAAGTCACCTTTTGATTTTTGTTAGATTTTGGTTTCGTGTAGGAGATAAATACATTTTTTTTATGTAGAGTACTTAATAGCATATTGTATTTTTTTTAATAGACTTAAAAATACTTTAAAATTGCATTTATCTTCTACACGATGCCGATATCTAAAAAACGTCAAGAGATGATATTTTTTCGGCAATTAACTTTCTAAGTAATTGGGCCATCAAAAACTAAAAAAATCAGTGGCGTATATATTTTTTTACAGTTAACGCAAAGAAAATTAAAACTTCAATATCTCAGAAATGATGCAAAAATGGACCTATGTTAGGAATTAGGCATATGTGTCTTATTTTTGAGTGTAGAATCTCCGTTTAAGCGATGGCACATGTTTTTTGAAACACTCTGTATCTCTTTAATTTGAAAACAGTGGACGCTCTACCTGTACCTAGTATTTTTGTATTATTTATGGAAGTAAAATATAGTTTTTAAAACTTCATATAAACCTCCTTCGAAAAGTAATATATAAAGTAGAGAAGTATTTAAATAATTTGCACGTTTAATGCATTATCAAGTTTTAAAAATTTCAACCCAATCGTACATTCATAGCAAATTATGCTATGAATGTACGATTGGGTTAAAATTTTTTTCACAAATGTAGTGTTTTAGCTCGTCTTTTTATCTTATTAAAGTATTTAACCTAATTTTTGTTACATAACTGTGTAAACTAACGCAGGAAACTGAAATATTAAAGAAAGTTTTATTATTTTTTTTTATTTTAAAAATAAAATATCCCAAAAACTGGTAGATCTCTAAATCAATTGCAAATGAGTTCTATTAACCCACGCTCAAAGGAATAAGGCGACTTACCAGTCACCCTGTGTATTGTATAATAAAACGCCACTATAATAAAAACGCAGATCTTGACTATAAATTGTAAATTGATAATTTTTGCTTGTGTATTACAAGCAAAAATTGTCAAAGCGGAAAATAACTTGGGAAATCTATACACAACCATTAAACTTCAGATGAATACCTTTTCACCTACAATATAGTGACGTTGTGTATTCATTTCTTGTAAAGTATAATGTAATTAAAATAGCTTGCATGCAGTAAAACCAGAATTATTAAACACCTTCTAATATTGAAATTAAGGACTCCAATTCCCAACTTGCTAACAGCTCTTCCATCGTAGACTCATTTACTTCTACTTTACAGTTCATAATATTAAT
This sequence comes from Rhamnusium bicolor, assembly GCA_029963845.1. NCBI lineage: Eukaryota > Metazoa > Arthropoda > Insecta > Coleoptera > Cerambycidae > Rhamnusium > Rhamnusium bicolor. The sequence goes on from JANEYF010001968.1 coordinate 43,044, forward strand.
ATACTTCTTTCTCAAGTTTAACTTTACAAATATAAATTATTTCATAATAATCAACATCTATGAACAAAGTACAGCACACACAATTCGACGCGTAGTAGGTAAGGTATGTCGTCTTTGTTTGGCGAAGGCATAGCTTTTTACCTCCCACCACTGCGCGATTCACTTGTCCATCATTATTTTAGAACACTTCACATTGAGATTAGTAAGTATTCAATCAAGGATAACAGTTATTGGATTAATAGTATGTATAATTCATCCAGCAAAGTTGTTTATTCCAAGAGTAGTATTCTTATGTCAAGAAAAAGATTTAAATAAGAATTTACTTCAAGATGTCCTTATACTTACTCTCACGGTTAACAGTACTCGAAAGAAGTGTACTATTAAGAGTATATTTAATACATACTTATACTTCGAGGGATTCAAACTTATATTGACTTAAAGACTTGCGCTAATTAAACTCAAAAATATATCCTGTCTTGGTTTACAATTGGTATATTATTGAAACAATAATAATTTATGATGCCAAGTAATATTATTCTAGTGGCAAGTAAAAAATTCAAGAATAATCGATTACTATGATATAGAATAATTTTCTTTCCGTGTAGTAACGAATTTATTAATGATATCCCAATATAAAAATTTTGTTGCAAAAAAAATTATATTTAATCACTCTAATAGGTATTAAACAATTTCCTTGGTTCTAATATGCATACATTGCGAACTCGGAGCTTTGCTACTTGCGTGTCTGCGTAACGTTGTGAGTGTATCGTGGTCATATTGAAATATCATATGCTGTCAAAGTTTCAGTTCAACTGAACACTGACTTCCTGCCAATTTTTCGAGTTCAAAATACTTTCTTGGAACAAAATCATTTTTATTGAAATATTGCTTTGGATATGGGTCCATAAATAAAAATTGTGAGGACATAATCGCGTTGTGATTTTTATAAGTTCAGGAAGCGTTTTCCCGAGTTTGCTGTGACCTTTAAAACCATTATAAAATTTGCCTCTAAGGTGATGACGAATTTCCGAGAATCAGACACTATTCGAAGGAAAAGAAGTTCTGGAGGACCAAATAAAGGAACAGAGGAGGTTATCGACAATGTTAGATCCTTCCAAATCTTTGAGGTGATTGAGCCAACAAAAGATTTTGTCTTATGGCACCGGCCAAACAATTTTAAAGAAGGATCTGGATTTATTACCCTACAAAATTCATTTACAACATTAAATATTGCCAATGGAATTCGTTCCGCGAATGAATTTTTGTGAATAGTTCCTGAAAAACTCAAACAATGATGATATTCTGGACATTACCTTTTACATTGACGAGACATAGTTTCATCTGAGTTGTTATATGAATAGTCAGAATATGAATGACAATTTGGACGATAGAGAACTCTTACAAATACATTGAAACCGCCCTACAATTCCTCAAAGTGGGTATCTGGGTGGTAATTTCGAGGAGAAGAATTTGCTTCGCTTTCTTTCATCAAAACGTGGATGCAAATTTTTATACCAAATTTATTCTCTCTGTTTTATACTTTTATCAGTTTTAGAAATATTTGGATATAAGTACTGAAGCACTCCAACCCTGGGCTGCTTCGATATTTTTCCTATATTTTTTACATAAAACCAAATTATTTCCAAGCATTTATCTCATTAAATTCCAAATTAATTATTACATAAAAACATTAAGCCATTTTCTTATAATTTTGGCAGATAAACCTATTTCTTCAAACTATAGAGTCTAAATTATTCATCTTGTAAAATAATACACAGTATTCAGTTAAATATTTTAAAACGTTGAAAAACTGTATAAAATCTCAAGGCGTTTGCCAGCCGAGAACGTGTAACATAAACAAACGAACGTAAACACGTACGGTTGTAAGAGATTTTATCAAGAATATGATCGAAGGCTGATAATGATAGTATCATTGTCCCTTTGCACCTTAAGTACCGTGTGTTAGGGTCTCGTTTGAAGATCACAATTAGGGAACTAGCGTTTTGCTATCTCCGTCAAACTTACAGACTTAAACAACGAACTCCCTCATGGGAAATCATATAAATATGCGAGAAGATGTAGAATCGTAATCACATCTCTGACATCCCTAAGCTATACGCTTTGGTTTTACGGAATCGGGTACGAACAGATTGTCCAGCTCTCCGTGGCACAGTTGTGTTCCAGGTCAACTCTCTGACAGTCCTAAGCCTCACGCTTTGGTACTCTGGAGTCGAGAAATAAGAGATTGGCCCTCTCTCGGAGTTATAGCTGTCCATCAGCACTGGGAGCCGCGCTTCATTAGCATGTAATAACCACCGACGCCGCTGCCGTCATGGAGACGAGTAACTCAGAGGTTACTCAAGAACCCGGGGGAGTAAATGCCGCGGAACTGTCCGTGTGTACACGAATAGGTAAGGATGGCCTTAAATAATTCCTATAATGCGTTAACATTCTCTCCGTACACGAGCTCACTAAATTTCATTAAATTCAACTAATTTCTTTTGTTGCGAGTGAAATAGCAACTTTAATCAAAGTACGACTCTATGTACCGGGGTTTCGCGGTTTTCCTAGGGTTTGTACCAAATGAGTTACAGATAGACCATTTATAAAGCCATATCTCAATTCATTTCCATGAATAATTCGTACATTCAATATTAATTAAAATAAGATCAGGTATCAGTGGTTGAAACTTTCGTTCATTTGTCAGTATCAATGTTAGGTCAGGTTTAAGAATAAGATATAAATAATTCAATTGACGCCTGCCAACACTTCACGAAACACTACGAGGCAGTTTGTTCCACCTTGGTTTAAGCCTTGACGACGGGGTGCGTTCGACAAGCCTAACAAATAATTGGACAGTTGTCCCAACGAATATTAATTGGCAGTATCCTTTTTGTATTTAGAGTACTGTTGTACTACGGCATCGTGCCCGCGTGTCTGTTAAAAGTATGTTTATCTGCGTCTGTCTGTCTAGCTTAGCAGAGGACATTCGTGTACTTCATCCAAAAAGAAGTTTCTCTTACACCCATATGTAAGGTTTTACATCTGTTACTTCCAGTACATGGCGGAAGTTTCCAACACATATAACAAGGTTTTGTTGCATTGCAGGTTCAACAAGGTAAATGTTATTAAATATGATTTGAACAAAACAACTACTCAGCGGGCAAATACTCCGACCTGCATTGGATTATACCTTCAAATCATGATAGATCGGTAGCCAATATCATTTGTCAATTCCTAACCAGACATACACCGGTTTCGAACTTATTAGTTCTCCTCAGTATGCCATAGGTTATGGAACAGACAAAAATGATAGTGGCCATGATAGTAATGATGTCAGTCGGATAGTAGCATTTGGACCATATGAGAGGTTTCACATACCTCTCACCACTACTCAATTTACCGTAGTCAGTATATGACTAACAGGTTGGCCACTATCATTTGTCTGTTCCATAACCTATGGCATACTGAGGAGAACTAATAAGTTCGAAACCGGTCTATGTCTGGTTAGGAATTGACAAATGATATTGGCTACCGATCTATCATGATTTGAAGGTATAATCCAATGCAGGTCGGGGTATTTGCCCGCTGAGTAGTTGTTCCGTTCAAATCATATTTAATAACAGTAGTTAGTCCACCAGGACTAGAGATCGCCGCTCTCGGTACTTGCTTCGCAAGTCGCTATCCGCCAGAGACATCTATGATGTCAGTCGGATAGTAGCATTTGGACCATATGAGAGGTTTCACATACCTCTCACTACTACTTAAGGTAAATGTAATGTTTTTCGTGTAAACAGTTGTCTATGCACAGAAATAAATCTGTTATTTGAGTTTCCTTGACTTATTTCTATTTTCAGGTAGAAAAGTGAATTCTAAGCAACTTAGTAATAATAAACATAAAGTCAAACCTTACTTATGTTAATTATTCTTTAAAACATATATCAGTGCAGTGCAGATTAAGGTTCATACTAACTGGTAAAAGTAGGTAATTAAATTAAATTAAATTAAATTAAATTAAATCTCAGTAAAGAAACAAAGTAATACCAAACTCTATAAACGTATCTGAAGGGTTACAATCACACAACAAATTTGGGGTCCTACCACTAAAACCAGACGATCACGAAAAAGGCTAATTAATTAAGTATTACCTGCCGTTCCACGGAAAGGTAAAACTTATCAGAATGGAAATTAATTAAATAATAAAATTAATAGGGTAAAAGCACATACGAGGGTGGGATGGGGTGCCACACTGGTGCCGTAGTGACCAGAGTATAAGCGTGGGGGGGTTGGGCTGTTACACTGGTTCCGTGACCAGGATAGCATAAACAAAATACGCGACGGGGGGTTGGGCCGTTACAGCACATATTTTCCAGTTAAAAGCCAGTTTAAGTTACCAACAAATTTAAATGTGCATGATGTGGATCATTTTCTAAAATGATGCATTTGTATTTGTTGCAAGAATCCACCAAACGAAATAAATGCAGGTTTTAATGCCCCGTATATGGGTACTGTAACACAGCTTGTATTTATTAGATCATTTTTTATTTTTGAAACAGGAATTTGTTTGCAAATTTATTAATTAACCTCTTCTAGGAAACATTCTGTATATTTAAAACTTTTAAGGATATTTTATTCTTCGAGTACTTAGATATGGTAATTTACATTAAATGACAATTCCAGAGAATTTGCGGTTGGTTAATTCACATTCTTTTAAGCTCTACTAATTACTAATCAGGCAATTACAAAGGCTGTATCTGGTTTCCTTTTCATTAGGTCATTGTATAGCTAGTGACTGTCTGTATTCATATTTATCCTTTAACAGTCCTGTAATTAATTTATTGGATTAGTTTCTTTTATTTTCTTTATTCTTTTAAAGTCTTTCTATTTAATTTTCACATTCAATTTTCTTTCTAAATTATTTTTCTTTAGTTAAACCTCAACCACAGTTTAATCATGATTTATTGATTTCAACTCTTACATAATTAAACATATCAATTTTATAGAAGCTCTTAGAAGAAAAATTTATTGATAAACATTCCAAAAAGTTAATGACATATATATATAAAGCGTTTCAAAAAACATACCACCACTTCTATGACATATAGTCCATAAAAAATAAGCGGAATTTACTTAATAAATATTATTTGTCCAATATGAACAGTTTTCGAGAGTGCTGAAATTTATTTTAAAACATTTAAAACAGATGCACGACTTTAAACAAGAGTAACTTTCTTACGCAAAATTAAAAGATACTTCATACTTTTCAAGAGCGGCGCCAAAAACTTAACCTCACAAAATTTTGGAGTAAAATTTTTTCATGAGAGTTGTGTAAGTGGCGCCCTCTATGAGATATCATAATAGGAGTTAATCGTATTTACCGACCTCTAAAACATACCCATACCTAATTTCAATCCAATATCTATTGTAGTTTTGATTTTGTAATAAAAACGTGTTAAAACAATTTAATTTCTATACTCAATATCTCGAAAACTGATTATATTAGGACATATGTTTATTAAGCGCTTATTGTTTATTTATTTCCTGCCCTGGAAATGTTGGTACGTTTTTTTTGAAACACCCTGTATATAGTATAGTGGATGAACGATCTGCAAAAATACATTTTGAAGCAGATGTAAAACACCAAATTTTACAGATAATTTACTTATACAAAATCTGTTTAGAAAATCTAGCTCGCAGAGACAATATATGTTATGCGCAGTAGTCAAGTAGATCGATATATACGCAAATAAAAATCCTTTCCAGTGACAATTATTGTCAACCTGAAATGACAAAGCGCAGTTATGAATATCAAAGCGTTTCGACACAAGTAAAAAAATCTGTTTAATCCGCGGCAAAGCCGAAGTTTCCTCATGTAATGCGACGCACAATAAAAATTTTCTTACATAATAGAGTGAGAATGAAGGTTGAGAAATATCTCGAGTTGCGTTAAAACAAAACATCCAATAACATCAAACTTGTAACAAAAGTTAAAACAAATACCTAATAATTAATAGTTTCTCTGATGATGGTGTAAAAACCGACGTTAGAAAAAAATAAAAAAATAGTTATACCTGACCGATATCCCCAAAAAACTATCAGTAACTCAGAAACGTATATCAAACTTTAGAGATCTCTTTTTTGTTTAGCATCTACACAGTGCATACATTTATTTACTTTTCATGAAAATGGTCAGAGACTAAGGTTGGATGTATTAATAAATATTTTTAATTTGATTAGCTCTATTAAAAATTTGACTTTAAAATATGATTTTTCAATAGTTATTACTAGGACTGTCAAAAATGTTCCGTGGGGCAATGGCGTACGCGAAATTAACTAATACGAGAAACAATAAACTGTTACAATTTATAACAATGTATGTAAAACTTACCCTCTTAACTAGCTTGATGAACTAGCTTGCTTATCACAAACTGGAGAAGATGTGTAGCCATTTTGCAGCATCAGGTATATTTCTATGGTTGTCTCCATGAGTGATGTTCGCTTTGGTGAAAATATATTCTTATATTTTGAAAACGACCGTTCGACATCTACTGATGTATAACACGCATACGTAAAATAGTCTTTGAACGCACTTAACGGATCTGGGGCGGCACCATCACATATTTGTCTTAATTTGGTAAAACCGGTGTCTTTATTTAACACACTTGCGAACTTTTCTTTAACGCGCTCATTTGTTGCGTCACCTATAGCGTGTAGCAGTAGATTTACTTCGTCCACTATTTGCTGCTAACGACAACGGACTGTTTTCTAATTTTTTTATGCTTTCATGTAATGGTTTATAGTTCTTCGCAATATTTTTTAAAGCTGTTTCAACGGAAATTTCTTCGAATTTTGTCTGGCTTTCCTTAATAGCTGCAGCCTCATCTGGATTGAATTGTAGTATCACAGCTTTTATTTGTTGGAAATATTCAGCATAATAAAAAGCTGCCTCCAACCATGTTCCCCAACGTGTAAGAATCGGCTGTGGTGGTTCAGAAATACCGGGACACTTGCTATGAAATGCACGGAGACGTTTAGAAGATTTAAGAAACACTATTTTTATACCTGCTATTAATGCATCCACCTCTGGAAAACCTTTTCGAATAGTTTCTGCCACAAGATGTAAAGCATGCACTTTACACGTAACATGTATAAACGTACAACCTTGTTCTTGCAAAGAACGGCCTACCGAACGCATTCTCACGGCGCCATCAGTCACAAACATCAACACTTGACTTTTTGACAGTTCAAATTTTTCTAAAGTCTCCAGCACCAGCCTGGTATTTGTTTCGCTAGTACACTGACTTAGTCTTTTGCTAGCTAGTAACAGTAGAACTGTCGGTTTAAGAAGGTCCAGTACTCGTACTATAACATTTAAAATAGAATTTTTTTTACAATCTGTTGTCTCATCAACGGATAACCGCAGCCGTGTATTTTTTAATTCACATTTCATCTTATTTACCACGTCTACGTGTACAGTTGTGCGACTTGGTAACTTCACCTGGGCACTGTATTTATTCCAGAACTCTCGAAATGGTTGTTTATCGAGTATGTGCAGCGGAACATCGCAGGCAATCAGCATTAATAGTAAATCAAACATAAATTGTGTTGTTGAAGGCACGCCATTTTTTTTGTGGTGTACACTATTTACGTGAAGTCCACAATCACGCTTATCCCAGCATATCAAATCTTTCTCGCACACATTACAAATTATTTTAGCACCATCATAGAATAATTCCGAGAATTCACCTATGAATTTATTCAGTTTGTCAGCAAATGGCCGTTTTCTACCCCTGCGTACGTCTGCCATGCTTTATTATTAAATTAATATTAACAATACAGTACAACAAATAAAATGAAAACACAAAAACAATATGCAATACGCCCAAGTGACTTAACGTGTACACAACTCGAAAGCTAATAATAGACTGGACTGGAGAAAGAGTTTCGCGGTCAAGCTGAATGCCGGCGACAGTAAGTACATCTGTACTCTACGACCATGATACACAGAAACGATTTGCAACTTTATTTATTGCAGAAAAATTGCAGGATTCGCCATTTTCGCTGAAATCAACTTCAAATATTTGATTGAATGCAGGCTTCTTCTAATATAATGAATATTATTAAGTATAATAATAATTTCCAGACCACAATTTAAATACTAAGTACAAATTTTTGGGTTATTAGGTCCAATGTAATTAAAACACTACTGTATTAACTTGCCGACGTTTCGGTATAATTTATTACCATCCTCAGGGCACTGTAAGATATGTCTTACAGTGCCCTGAGGATGGTAATAAATTATACCGTAAAATTCGTAAAGTTTTATTTCATTCAGGTGAAAAAGTTAATTATTTACAATGGGTACTTCCCACAATTTATTTGATTATCAATAATATTTGAAAATTTAAGCTCTATAAATTGTTATCCAGTTTTGTTTTTGAATTTCATAGAGGGATGGAAGAAGTTTTGAAAAAAATTTTGAATTTTAACCTTTTTCCGTCATTCGACTATATCGCGTGGATACACAGACAGGCAGTGAAACCGAAAATGGCATTGACGTGCAAGTTTTACTATTTTGTGGGTCCTTAGTCATAGCGTTAATTTAAATTTAACAAATATTAATAACTATTTAATTTAAAAATTGCACTGCATTAAAACACCCAGGAAACATGATTGACTTACAACAGAAACTAATGACAATAAATGTCATAGAAAGTTTAGCTTTAGTACTGTCGCAGCAAAAATTGCAAAATCCGTACTTAAGTTTTATCGTTGATTGAAATTAACGGTCTTATACTATATGCAAATTAAATCAGTATTGAAAAAGTTTAATATAACACAAAAAATAATTCACTCGTTCATTGTTTATACACAAAAGAATTTGATGAGTGATATCTACAGATAATTATTCTTAACTAATTTGTCTAAATCGTTTAAATTTTATTTAAAAATTACTGTTTATTTAATTATAATTAACAAAATTTGCCATCAATCACGGATAAATCACTTATTGTACTTGCAACAAAGTTTATGCTGAATTTAATAGATCCACATGTGACCCACATATGATCAACTAAAATTTGCCAGAATAGTGCATGGTTGTGGCAGATTTAACGACATGATGAAAGCTTAAATCAAAAATTCAATATTCCGTTGAGTTCTTATAAAATCCTGATATACATAGTTTTTTTAGTTTTATACGATATAAGATACATATCGTAATTGTGACATTTTATTGGCTTCGTATTTGTATTTCTAGAAAAATAGTAAATTAGTTATTTGGGTATTACATAAACTCCTCTCAGAAATAATATAATATTGATAACAACAAACTACCTATAGTTTCTTATTATTACATTGTCATTTTTATGTTGTAGTTACCAATTTACATCCATTTTGTAGAATGGAGAAATTAATCAAGAGCAATTTGGACAAAAAATGTATTATTAACAATAAATTTTAATTACTGGCTACGTTTCAGTGGATAGTTCCCACAAGTTGTCCAAATTGCTCGTGACCTATTTCTCCTGTCATTCTTATCTATCAAGTACTTTACCTAAATACGACATTGATTAAATAATACTATTCATACTAGTAGTATTAGAAGCAAAAAAAAATTGAGATTAAAAAAATTTAGACACCAAAAAGAAAACTTTCATTTAAGAAATAATTCCTAGGCCGCTTATATTATTTTGAAACTCCTCAGGGGTTTGGAATACACGAACATTGGTAACCACAATGACATTATTTAATTCAATGGCATCTAGCATCTAGTGTGAAGTAGTTGTTTTAATAGTTTCTACGATAAAATATATTTGCGGTGTCGTGTCTAATTCATTATCTATCTAAAACTTTTATACTAACGCATTCAGATAAGAATGACAGTGTAAAATACAGGGTGTCCCAACGAAAAGTAGACACCCTGAATAACTTTAGAAATAAAAATTTTTTGAAAAATTGGTGAAACAAGTCAACCTTGTTTCCAAGGGGGACATATTTTAATGTAATACTTGTATACCTATCATCATCCATCTACCCTACACGGCCACCCCCTCAAAAAATTCAAATGGCAAAGGGGGTCGAGTGATACATCTTTTGAAAGGTCTTTCAATTCTCTACATAACTGTGTATTTTTTTAAACTTTTATCCATTCGTTCCTGAGAAATAATTGTTTCATTATTTTAGGTTCGGGAAATAAAAATAAAAGAAGCAGTTTAAATTATCATAAGTATTGTTCAAAATGACCCCCACCGACTCCCATACAGTAGTATCATCTGTCTTAAAATTCTGTACGAACATTTTTGAACACATCTGGAGTCAATAGACGGCATTCTCGAACAATTCTTTCACGTAACTTTTCCAGAGATGCGGGTTTTGTTGCAAATACCTTCGATTTTAAATGTCCCCACAGAAATAAATCCAAGGGAGTTAAATCGGGTGACCTAGCGGGCCACTCCATAGGACTTCTTCTTCCAATCCATCGCTCAGGAAACCGATTATCCAAAAATTGACGGACTGCTATAGCAAAGTGTGAGGGTGTCCCATCCTGTTGAAAAAACAGTTCGCCCTCTAAAAGATTATCGTCTTCTTCGAGGATTTGGGTAATCATTGGGTCGATGTTATTTTCTAACAGATCGAGGTACCTTTCACAATTTAAATTGGGCTCTACATTATTACCATTAGCAAACCCATAAATGAAATACATATCGGCCATTTCTTTAAAGAATAATTCGTTTTTTAAATGTAAATCGGCAATTCACGTTGTAGATTACCCGATTTAGGAAACGGGTTGCTTTCACTTTTTTGAACAAATTCTTATTAATGAAATCAGGGTGTGAGTAAGAGGATCGGGTGAATAATTAATGTAGACTGTTTTTCTCTGGACAGAATTTACTTGTATATTACATAACAGGTTCATGTACATACATATAATGCTACAAAACGGAATTTTATGAGGTTCAAACTTTGCACCAACCTCTAATAGACTCTTATGCAACCTTCCACTCGTCTAAACTTATAGATCCAGCGTCAATTGCCTACTTCAATTTGGTATCAATACTCCCCAAGGATCGTCAACTCTTCAGCATTAAAAATTCTATCCCCAAACTCTGCTTTTTATCAACTGTCCTGGTGTTGACGTTGTTCCTGACAACGTCTGTCCAAAACTCCATAGCTTACTTACAACTAAACACTATAAATTACAATAATTATTGCACATTAGGCGCACTACAACATCAACAAAGCTAAAAGAACGATAATAATCTTGACAGGTGCCTACTTGTTTTTATAAGATAAAATTACTGGCGCATTTAATAGAGCAATAAGTGACTACGACTTTACAAATTGACAAACGGTAAAATATACACAAAAACAATAAACATTTTTGTTCAAAATTAAATTTGCCTTCTAAAAATTGCAAAAAAAAATATTTGTATATACACAAAATTCCGTTGCAATATATTCATTTGTTCAAAAGGTATATAAACAAATAATTTTTATTTTTAACTAATTATATTTGTTCGTGTTCCATTTTATTATAATTACTTAAGATCAAAATTATTCAATTATGGAATGTGCATTCTAAACACAAAATTTGTATTTAGGAAATCTAAATCAAATAAATGTAGAAAATCGGGTAATAAAAGTTTTATATTATATACCGCATTCCCCAATTACAATGCTCCCTCAATACGGGGAAAATACTTTAAATATGCGAATATGGTCCAAAATACCATTTCCTACTCTGGAAATATAAAATTTACATTTTAATCTCGAGTAATTGGATTAGATTTTTCAATTTCCCCACACTTATTTACATAAAAGGTTTAGCATCACCATCAATTAGCACATTTAATTCTGCAACAATACCTAGGGATTAATTTAAAACGTAAATTTAATTTCATAACTGACAACGACATAAATCCCATTACTAGATCTTCTCTATTACATTAGAAATACCTCCTATAATTGTCTATTGAGAGTGACATTAAGATATATAAATACTACACCATAATTTTCATTTTGTAAGTTTTACATCTCTTTGATAAAAAGATAGAATGGTACCATCGACAGTGAAGTAATGCAATTGATTTTGTGATATTATAAAACAGAGATATCTTCAGACAACATTTTTTAAGGTCTATTAAGGTGATTTTTCGCTATATTTTTTTGTGTTATTATTTTTTATACATTTAAAATGGAAAGACACCAGTTTTAAAAACTGCTTAAAAAAATGCTTTTACTAAATTTCGTCAGGAGCTATCGTTTTGGAGTTATTTGTATTTTCATATTGCAACACAGGATTGGTATCAATAATGGATACCTTTACAAAAACAATTTCACAATATTTTTAATTGTTGTTTTGTAGAGCAATTTAAAATATCACTTTACGCAATGAAGTAAGTAATTTAAGGACAAGAAAAAATTTTATTTGTAATAATTTTCTAGTTCATATATTATTTTAAGCTTGTGTCTTAAGTTCAGAAGATGATCAAGAATAAAAAAAATAAATTGGTTATTTATAAATATTTGTCAAATTACATGCTTCATTGCGTAAAGGGATATTTTAAATTGCTCCACAAAAAATACAGTTAAAAATATTGTGGAATTATTTTTCATTATTAGGTATGCAATATCCTGCGTTGCTATATTAAAACACAAATAACTCCAAAATGATGGTTCTTTTCGAAATTTAGTAAGAGCACCTTTTTATGCGGTTTTTAGCACTGGTAACATTTTCTGCTTTGAATGTCTAAAAAAATAAGACAAAAATGTTATGACAATTCACCACCACCCCTTCTGTAACTACCCCAGTAAATCTTGATTTTTAAATAAAAAAGGTGACATAATATGTAACATAAAATTAATAAAGGGTCCAAATTTTATTTTTGCAACTTAAGATGTTTCGAATTTATTGGCAAATAACTATGTTGTCCTTACCCCCCCAGGTAACATTAATGCTCTTATTAAGATCTCCAAGGTCGCTTTAAAGTTATACAATAAAACTTCGAATAAAACCAAATGATCTTCAAGACAAGCTTAGGATCACCATAAAGCAGCTTCTAGCCAAAAAGGGCCCATCCTAAAAGACTAAATTTTAAAACCATATTAAAAACCATTTAGTTTTAATTTTATATTCTTAAAGAGTTCTTCAAGGCAACCTTAAACTTATGTATTAAAACGTTTTGCATTTAAAATAAAATTGCAGCAGACTAAATTGCCTTGAGAATCATTATAATTAATCCTAAAAGGGTTTTATTTTGTTTTAAAGTCGGACAACTTTATGCGTGAAATAGTTAAAACAACGGCAAGTCTCTAATGGGGCAGAGTGGTAATATTTTAAACGTAACGCATATAAAGCTGAGCAAAAATAATATTCAAATGCAAACTATTCTGGTAAAAATTACCAACGGATGGCACTTTTCTGACAAAATATAATAAAATACTTCTACATAACTCGAGCGCCACCAATATAATGTTTTTTTTTATTATCTAAAAAATTTTTTAAAAATATCGTCCATTTTTATTTTGCATCTAAACATCCAAATGCATTTTTTTATTAAATTGCATGTTTGGACACACCGTCCTTCAGTTATTTAAGAGGATGTAAAGCGCATATATTTTAATAATATTTTTTTCTTTGGCTATTGAAAATATTCATCATGGCGGGTCTGTATCTTATATAAAAAATTGCGTGGTCTAGATAAAAACTGATTGCAAGTTAATAGAACATTTTAAATCTTACAAGACTTAAAATAGCGTTTTATTTACCACTTTAAGTACAATTACTCTCCCAGACATTTACTTACTCTTCCTTTTAAAACTGAGTTGCTTTAATATGTTCAAACTCGTGGCCTTATTGATTTAAAGGGATCTGGCGCGCGTATGAAATCCTAACCTTAAAATTGTGCCGGTTTTGTGATTGCTGGATTTAGTGATTCGTTTTAATTTAAAATACTTGTCACTAATATTTTCCATTTTAAATATGTCTTCTAGTTTTCATTCATGCATAAAGTAGGTACACGGACTGCACTGGTTCACTAAATCAGCAGTCAGTTTATTGAGCAGATGGCGTGTTTTCTCCGATTATGGAGGGGGTAGAATTAGTTTTAATAAAGTCATCAAAAATCCAACAGGCAGTTCTTTTAATCAAATTGACTAAATTAAAACCTTTGAACTTTAAAATATTCTTAATTTACTCTTTAAAAAGTAAAAACTATGTTTTAGGATTTAATGTGGAATTTCATTGAGCATATAGGCTTAAGATAAAATAGTTTTCTTAATGGGTTTTAATGACTACATCAAGGATACTCCATAAAACTACATTAAAACCATTTGTTCCAAAATAGATTGTTTTAAAACCAACTTGCTATTTAATTCTTTAAAAAGGAAACTTAGTTTTAAAATAGCCAATATCAAGAGTATTATAAACCTAGTATAAGATCAATAGGGCATTAGGAGCAAACAGTTTTTTTATTTTAATTTAAAGAGTGCATTAAATCCTTTGCATAAGAATCAGTGGTCTTTTTAGTTTATCTTAAGGTAAAAACCACTATCATTTTATTGAACATGTTAAAGCACTTTTAAAACCTAAATAAATCAAAAGTATCTTAGAGTTGTTACTTGGGCCCCTTTAAAGGGGGTAAGCTATTTAGTTTTTACTATTCATTAGAACATCTTAGACTCTCAATTTAGATTTTTTCTTAAGAATTTCATATAAATTATGATAAAAAAAATTAAATGAAAATAAATCATTTAAGAAACATGCTAAATGCCTTACTGGAAAAAGGAAAATTGTGGGAAAAAAATAATATACTAGTTAATAAAAGACTAAAAAACATTGATATTAAAAACAAACCTTTTATTAAATGACAAACTAAGCACTGAGTAAAATAAATATTGTTAATAAGTATTATTCGGCTCGGTGGCACTTAGCTTATTTGTACCGAAATGAGGCATAATTTGTAGCTGCCGCCGTCTTTAGTATTTATTTGTAACTAGTCAAGACGAACATTTTTCTGGGACATAATCAATGGCGTATATAATATTTTAAAATTAGAACTGAATTAACTATATTAAAGCAATGGACAAACATATTTCAGTAATATATCTTGAAAATGATACCTATCATATATGAATAATTATTGTATTTATTTTAGTTTTTTCTATCAGATTTTTTTTTTAATTTAAAGTAGACTTTCGCAGTGTTTACTACTCTATGGTTTCAGATGTTCTGTTGTGCTGATTAATGTGTGTTACTTCTGGATTGTGTTCAACCATTACCACTTATGCAGCAAGTCTTATTTACAATTTATTACTTTTGATAATATCTAAGAAACCATCTTATAGCGCTGATGTGTTTCCTTATACTCTTCAACTCTTCTTTGTAGACTTAATTTATATCTCGTTTTTGCTCCGTTCTCATTTTCTAGATGTTCTTTTTCTAACAGCTCTCTATTGTCCACGAATGCTGCCAAAACTTTGAGGAGTTATAAGAGTATCTTTAGCAACATTTTGTTTAAATGGCCATGTCAATAGTCAGAATTGTAGATATTGGGCTAGGGACAATCCCCATTGGATGCAGGAAAGTCATACCCAATATCCTCAGAAAATTAATGTTTGGGCACGAATTATTGGTGACAGAATTATAGGTCCATTCTTTTTTGAAAACAATTTGACTGGAGATAGATACCTGCAATTTTTACAGTTGGAATTGATGCCTGCATTAGCTGTATTATTCCCCAATGCAAATAACCCTGACCTACCAAATAATACCATTTGGTTAGAACAAGATGGCGCTCCGCCTCATTACGCAATTATTGTGCGACGATACTTGGACCAAGTTTTCCCAGCAAGATGGATAGGGAGAAGAGGTCAGATAGAATGACCGCCTAGGTCTCCTAATCTAACGCCATTAGACTTATTTTTATGGGGGTACTTAAAAAGTAAAGTGTACAACAATCGACCCAATAATTTAGACGATCTCAGGCAAAGAATTCCACATGAGATTAGGTTAATTTCGCCTTAAACTATTCAGAATGTGAGAAATGAATTTTATAATCGTCTTGGGTATGGTACAGGGTCGTCAATTTGAACATTTAGTGTAAATGTAATTTAACAACTGCTATTTCTGTGCTTATTTTTATGTTTGATGATATTGTTAGATTTTTTTCTGGTTAAGCAATTTAGTTTCTTTTTATACTAATGTTTGCCTCACGAAGTTATCGTTATTACTAACTTTGAATTGAGCAGATAATAAATTCCTAGTTCGATTTTTCAACTATTTGTATAATTTCAAAATAAAAACGAATGTGCCGTCGATAACTTTCCGTCAAACTTAGACAACTAGATAAATTTACCCAATTTAATGAATTTTTATTATTTGAACTTTAAGACTGTTTTTCTCGATTTTTTTCAAATAATAACATATTAAAAATTTTATATGGTCGGAACCAGAATAAAAACTACTACCAAAATCAATAATAAAAAATATAGGTTGTCATTTAAAAAAAAGTCGATGACGTCATAACTTAAAAAAATAAATGACATAAGAAACTGAAATTAGACTGAAAATATTTGCCGAAGTTAAAATCGCTATACTCCTTCGAGATTTTTTCCAAAAAATTAATATCAACGGAATTACTGAATTTATGCGTTACTTAATTTCCACACTGTATGTAAATAAACAGTGGAAAGGCAGCTTCAGTATAAACCTTGCTCGCAGCCGTGTTTAATGTAAATGTCAATGTGTGACCAAAGGACAAAAAAAAATAATTTAAATGAAATGAACAATTAAAAGTAAATTGTATTAACATAAGTGTGTGAATCTAGGATATTATATTTATTTTTCATATGCACATTTTTTGGAATTCTTATTCTATTTTATTTTTTTTTTTTTATTATCAATTTCTTATTACATTATATACAGATTTTTTTATTTATATATATTTTTTTATTATTACTTCTTATCTTTGTGGTATTAAAAGAACACGAAATCAGGTAAGTACGTTATTCTATATATTACATAATCATAGGCATTTCAGTTTTAATTATTCTTAATATTTATCATTTTGTGAGTATCTTTCAATCTAGTGTTAAATTTTTTCGCTTTATTTTTAAATTTATGTTAAATATATTTTTTAATCATATTAGTAACGAATTATACAACCTGGGAGCGAGAAAGAAGTAGCATCTTTGACAAACTGTTTTTTTTAGAATTAGGAATTATTACATTTAATTTTAGTTTTGCTCTTGTCATATGGGTATGATCTAAATATTTTAACTGGTTTCTATTTTTAAATTGAAAAGTAATAATTTCTAAAAAGTATATTTGCCTTATATCTAAAACGTTTGACTGATTATAAAGTAGCTCAATTGGATAAGCTATTATTATATATAATTTTTAAAAACAACTTTTGAATGATTTTTAGTTTTTTCAAGTGCTAGCCAACTACTCCTCCCCAGCCAAGTATTCCATTCGATAATCTGGATTCTACCAGAGCAATGTTTTCAGATAACATATTTAAATTTAAATAAAAGACCTCTTAATGTATCGGTTATATTTTTGATATGAAAATCCCATTTAAAGAATCTATCTATGTGTATGCCTAGATATTTTACATGATCAGCTGATATTATAGTTAAGCTCTGTTGATTATTAATTATTAATGTTTGAAAATATAATACTATACTTTCTTCGTGGCCTCATTAGTGGAAACATAATTTCATATTTTTACATATATTTATTGTGTATTACGGGAAGCTAATAGTACTGTTACGCCACTGGATTGTGTAGACTGGTTAGATGAGACTGGAATTGTACGCTAACGGCCGGGAATATTCTGGACTCCTCTAGATCGTGTGAATGGATGTATAAATAAGACACACGGTGTGCCGAGTCTTAGTCTGAAGTCGAACGTGAACGAGTAAAGAAGAAATACGAAAGAGACTTATAAGTGTTCAGTTGTGATTATAATTAGGACAGTGATTAATCTATTGTTGTTAATTGTTAATTAGTAAATAAAGTAGTTAATAAGTGTTACCTGGACTTTCAATCAACGAATCTACGAGTATAGGTGTTTGTGTGGATAGCAAACACGTAACAGTACTATAAGTCTAACATAAATAAAATGAATAGAATAGAAGGAGCAAATCTAAAAGAAACATTATTAAATTTGCTAATAACGTTACATTTCAAAGTTCAAATCTGAAGATTTGAACTGATGCAAAGGAATTATCTTTTGGGTCCGTTTTCGAGATATTTAATTTTAAATCTTGTTATATTCCGAACGTGTCAATGACACAATGAATCACCCTGTATATTATAAAAAATATAAATATCTTGGCACGTTTCTGAAATGCGAAATAATAAACCAGGAACAACTTCAGCACCCTTCAGACTAATTTTAAAATTAATAAATGCTAATATACATATTAATTAGGAGAAAGTAAAGAGGGGTGAATAATGCTGTGCTAAATTCTTGACGGGTCGACCATATTGACATGACATAATTGTAATAATAAACGCCACTATTTTTTACATTTACGATTTATTTACTATGATTAATTTGTATCGTACGGTATTATAGGTCTAAAATAATTTCGTTTTATTTTTATATGAGAATTGTAGAAAAAATAGTTGTAATAACTAATGAGGCAGCCTCCTCATCGGAATGCTTCAGTATATATTGGGTTCGTTCCATCTAATACATGTTGAAGATTAAAAATTAGTAATTTCTATCGATATTGATTATCTCAATTCAGTTGATCAATACAGTAACTGGTGACTTAGACTACTTATATGACATTTTTCAGACAATATCTGTAAAATTATAGGGGTGAAACAGTTAGGGAGCTCTATTAATTGACATGTTTGAACTTAACATGTTGCTACATACTATACTATCGGTCGTATACAAAGCTAAATGCTGAAAATATCAAATTTTTATATAGATACTGGATTAGAGATGTTCCTAAATAGAAAACCACTAAACTCTCCAAAACTTTAAAAAGAAAAATCGTGTTCTATAAGATTTCAAAACTTGTTAAGATAGTAAATACGTGATCGCAGATAAATTAATAATTCATAAGGAAGTTTCACTTCTACTTGTTAAAGAACGATGAGAAGAAGGTAAAGAGCACATGGAAGGATTCTTATTATTAATTTTAATTACTTGCGTAAGAGAAAAGTGAAACGGGTAACACACCTTCTAATAATTAATTTCTCACTCCTATCAAGTAAAACTTATGATCTAGTTATAATATGTGACCTCAAGTGTCGCCACCTGCTAATATACCTATTTACTAGGTATTTAAAAATGTAAGATAACGAAAATTAATAAATTGTTATTGATAGGCACACCACAGTATAATTCTAAAATATAATACATTTAGGGCCATTTTCATATTCAACGTGTTAAAGTCACTTAAACTAAAGTTACCTTAGCATTTATACTTAATTTTAAAAGATACTCGATTCATAATTTTAGTGTATGGTTACTTTTGTTAAATTCAATTGTTTTCAAATCTAACTAAAAGTAACGAGTTATTATAAAGTAAGGGATATATTTCAACTTATATATTTTTAACAAATCAAATTAATAACAAAAAAGTAAATGGAATCTAGTTGCTTACATAATGGAATTTCTGATGTCAAACACTGGTTACCGCAAATGCTCGATATGACCTCCATTTTATTGTTGTAAAATTACCAACCATTCCTCCAAATTGTATACAGCACTATTCAACATTTCTGGTTGAATTGCACGAATTTACTCTCTAATACTGTCCTTTAATTCCTCCAACGTTGTTGGCCGTGTTCTAAACACCAATTTTTTTAAATAACCTCACAGCCAGTAATCTTCTGGGTTAATATCAGGCGATCTTGATGGCCATGAATTTGCAAAATGTCTGCTTAAAACACGATCTTGAAAAACCGCAGTTAACAATTCTTTAACTGGTCGGTAAATGTGCGGAGGTGCTCCATCCTGCATAAAAATCATGTTTTCAATTCCTTCGTGCTTGTTTTGCAACTGTGGAATTGTATAATCCCTTAACATTTGCAGGTATAGTTCACCAGTAACAGTTACAAATACGGCCTCCCCATTCTGTATTTCCTCGAAAAAGTATGGGCCAATGATGAAATTAGCTCTGAAACCGCACCAAACGGTGACTTTTTTGTTATGAAGGCCTTGCTGAACGTTTTCATGTGGATTTTCTGTTGACTCTATTCGACAGTTTTGAATATTAATTCCACATTTAAGAGAGAAATGGGCCTCATCTGTCCATAAAATACGGGATAACCATTCGGGTTCAATTTCCATCTGAGCCAATACGTGTAATGAAAAATCGTACCTGAGAGCAAAATCTGCGTCCTTTAATTCAAACACCAGTTGCAGTTTATAGGGATACATTTTTAGGATTTTCCGTAAAATTTTTCAAACCGTGGTGTAAGGCATTTGTCATCGTTTTGATATCGCATTCACACTATTGATTGCTAGCGGATTAGTATTGGCTACGTTTTGATTTTCCTGAAGAACTTCTGCAACTTGAACATCACTGATCCTAGGTCTTCCTGACCTCGGAAGGTCTTTTACAGACCCTGTTCTTTCAAATTTGCTAATCAAATTACGATACACCTTCATTTTGCACGGCCCTGCTCTCAAACCCATTTTCGTACGAAATCTTCGTAATCCAGTAGTGTAATTTTTACCACCTTCATAATAACATTGCACTAAACCAATTCTTGTTTGCAGATCCATATTGAAATAGTCACAATTTACGTTACGCGAGTTTTATTTTGAGACCAATTCTCTAAATTACGATTATTTCGTTTGACACTTGTATCAATAGTTGTCACGACAATTCTTTTGTTTTTCATAGATACACTAAAATCCAATTGTTGATACAACTAGATTCTGTTTACTTTCTGCTACTAGCATAATTTCTTAAAACTGTATAAGAATTTAAAATAGACCCCTTAGTTTATGATAACCCCATATATTTTTGCGCCACGAACGCAATGAAACATGTTTAAGATTTTGTTTGTAGTCGTTTCTCACACTGACGTCAGGTATTTAAGTCGCGAAAATGGTTGTTTACGTTTTGTGTCTGTTTGACATTTCGCAGTATATGTACTTTTCTCACCTGAAACCTGAAATAATATATAATATAAAAAGTAAGCAATCATGGATCGTGAGCTGAGAATTTGCCTTATTTTAGGTACTACTTATTTACAAACTAAAATATAACCTTACTTCTATACTATTTAAGCTGACAAATAGAAATGTCAAGCACCGACCACTGACCGCAAACAGCAAACGTGTCAAACAGGCATTTGCTATTGCTGACATCATTGCAATACAAACGCAAATCACAAAAATGACTAGTTTCACTAAACGAGCAAACAGTTTAGTTACGTTCACTATGAAAAAAATACGCTTTAATGTTGGCGAAACTAATTATCAAATTTTGACAAATGTCTAATTTGTTTTGATTTATTCGCGTTGAAGTTTGGAGTTACATTTTTTGTATCTGAAATGGTTTGTGATTGTTCAACAAAATCATGCAAAGAAAAACAGAACAGAAATCATGAGTACGTCGTAATAACTTCTCAAAAGAAGAGGAATTACATTTAGTTAAATTAATATCGCGATACAAACAGAATAAAAAATAGAAATAGCGACCAGATCAAACTTGGTTAAAAGGTAGGTTAATATAATTACAAAATAAAAATTTCACCTCTTCAAAATATTTCTAGGAGGCCTTGGCAATATTTATTAAAAGAATTCAATAATTGCAATAATTCAAGAATTTTAGCGTAAATCAAAAGCAAATATGATAACTTAAAAAAATGCCACCCGAAAATATACAGCAAACATAAGCCGAAATCTTTAATAGGTGGAGGTCCCGCACAACCTCAAAAAAAATAATATTATTTATGATGAAGTTCTAAAGATTTTGAATGAAAAAAACAGTTCATGGTCTGTCTAATAGATATGATAATGACAATAATATAATCATTGATGAAATACCTTATGACCAAAAGGAACAAGCAAATTCAAATTTAGTTATTGAGAATGTTGACATAGGTAGGTATTAAGCGAAATTTACATTTACGAGTAACTCGTATACAAATGAGATACTTGTAAACAATATCGTAAATTTACAATTTTGTTTATGAGAATCTCATTCGTAAACGTCACATCCGCTTTAAGCATATTTTCACAAGATGAAAATAAAACTGTATTTCAACAAAAAAATTATGTATAGATAATCATTTTTCTACATATTAGCTTTAGATCAAGAAAAGAATCTAAATCAAGAGAATGAAGATCGGGAGAATATTGTGCCGAGTACAATGAATCTAGATGCTTATGGGGTTCATATAGACCAAAAATATTCAAAGAACCAAAAAACCAGAAGCTGATAATATTAAAGAATAAGCCAACACCACAACAAGAAACAAAAACATTGTTTGCTCTTAAACAGCAGTACATTGAACAGAAACTTCAAAATTTGAAAAAGGAGGACGCGAAAAAGGCACCAAAATAAATGAAACTTCTAAATGCAGAGATAACAAAGAAAAGAATGATATAATAAGACGTAAAAAAAGAAAAATGGAGTTATGTTTATGTGTAATTTTGTATAATTTAGTTATATAGATTGTTCTGTGAATAATAATTATTATAGAGCAATTTAATTTGCAAAATATTTTTTGTAAAAGCAAAACGTGAATAAAAACCATTAATCAAAATTCGTGTAATAATTATTACTGTTGAGGTATTGAATAAACTGAAAAGACACACTTGTTGAATAATTGAATTTCACAAATTACACATGAAAATTACTAAATTTTTTGGTGTACATTTAGATAGATAAAAAAGAGTTATTTATTAATTTAATAAAAAATTACAATCCATGAACATTTTCACTTATAAATATTCCTCTGTACTGAATGTCTCGCAAAGCTATTTTTCCAATAAGAACATCTTCATTATCTATATTTTGCATGCCTCTTTCCACTTGTTCATTCTCATTTGGTTCATGTATATCTTCATTCATTTCGATTGCCATATTATGCACTGCGGCAGTGGCCACTATAATTATTATTGTAGTGTTAATATCTACTTTGATTTTTTGAGATAAAATCAGAAATATTATTTTCCAGACACTATATTGTCTCTCCACAATATTACTTGTTCTAATCAACAACGCTTCGTTATATAAATTTTCTAGTTCATTGTTGACAGTTTGAAGAGGAGTTAACAGATACATTTCTAGAGAATAGCCACTGTCATCTATAAAACAATAATTTCTGAAACGTCCATTTTCGAAATCATGTATCAATCTCGAGTTATTAAAATGGTTTGATCATGCCAGCTGCATTCAAATTTTTAACTGAGCACAGAGCTGACTAGTAGTTAACTACAATTGTAGTTTAACTACAATTTAACTACTAACTACAAGTACTTATAAGGTAGTTGTAAATACCCTAGTATTTTTTGAATACCCGCTACTCAAATTACTTTTTAAAAGTAGTTAAACTACTAAAGTAGTTGCAATTACTAAAGCAATTGCAACTACTGTTTATGTGTTTTTGTAGAATTTGTTTTGATATATTTTTCCCGGAAATGCGATCTTTATAATATGTGGCATCAGTTACACAATAACAACAGTTTCATTCTGAATGCATGCACGGTAAGTACCCGAATTCATTATTAATTCTTAAATGTATTTTAAAATAAAATAAGAAAAATTTTCTCGATTTTATAATATCAGTTATCCATATATCATATCAGTTTAAATCAGTTTGAAAATAAATAGAGATGTTAATCCCATTAGCTCAATTTGTATTATTTCCTTAACTTAACCCCCCACCTACAATAATAAACTTTCAGGAGACGATATCACCAAGTTATTTAACTTTAAAGAAAAGTGGCTGTTAAAATGTTCCTGTTACTACTGATATCGAAAACTAAAAAAAGTCCATCTTAAATAGTAGTAGTATACCTATATAATTAATTATAGGCCATGCAATACTGATGCGTATTTCTTTTATTAATAGAAACTACGATTATTAGTTCCATAAAATATAAAACGACACAAAAATAATATATTCGTATTTTCTATTAATAATAAAATATACTCATCAATATCGTCTGTAATTACATGTACACTGTGTACTGTGTTCTAAAGTGAGGCTGCATGCTGCATGTATTGCTATCTCCATTATTATTAAAGATAGCCAACTTTAACTTACACTTTTCATCTTCTGTTCTAGTTTTTCGATATTAGGAGAGAAAATTTTAACAGTTAAGTTTAAGTTAACCTGGCGAGTGGCGACGAAGTCGTACAAACGTAGCCCTAAGAATATTAAATAATTAAATGAATTAAAGAGATTGCAAATGGCAACAATGTGTAAAAATGAACTGTAGGTGTAGGGTAGGCTAGGCTGTCTGTTGGGTTATTTGCACACCGACACACCAACGTAGACAAGAATTTTGGGGCATTTTGTCACGTCGCATATTGACTGGCTAGGCTGGCAGTATTGCCATTCATTATACAAATTATAAGTACAGTTTAGACTTTGCGGTTATATAACATGACAAAAAAGGCATTCAATGCCTTAAGTACACAAGTTCTAATGACCTAATTTGTGCAACTGTAAGTGTACCTACAAAAAGTAGTTGTAAATGTAGTTAAAAGACACGTAGTTAAACTACTTTCTCAATCAAAGTGCTCGAGTACTTTTCAACTACAATGCATTTACCATGAGTACTCAGTAGTTAGTAGTTAACTACTTTTTCAAAAATAGTTTCTGCAGCTCTGACTGAGCATCTGATACAGTTTTTATGTTCAATGAAAAATTGCTTTTACGATTTTTGTAGATCTCAGCATCTTCACCTCCTAAAATAAGAATGAATATTTAGCCGTACTATTGATTTCAAATGCAGAATAAATTACGTGGTGATATGATTCTAACATGGGTGTAGTCTATTGCACCACAACATCGTGGAAATCGGGAAATTTCATATAAATCTTGTGCAGTTTCCTCTAGCTCATGTTGAGATTCTGGCATTTTAATAAATTGTGGTTTCAGGGACGCAATCGTATGACAGGCTAATTTAACTATTCTGCTACCCGATGCTACAGATACTCTGACAAAATCTGAAACTGAGAATAACATATTTCCTGTAGCATAATAAAATAACGTAATGTTAACAAAAGTTTTGTTGATGAACAGCTTCATCTCTGAAGATTAGTAATTATTAGCTTATCTAATGGTGCATCTTCCTCAAAATATTCTTATCTGTTTATAGGAGATTCAATACTCTCTTATGTATTCTAGCAGCTCAATCACTACACGTTTACTCAACTTGAATCTATGATAAGATTCATAATCTGACCACAAATCAAAATGTTCGTTTTCTGTAAACATTCCTTTTGCTCACAATAATTTCTAAATCAAAATCAAAACTACTGACAATAATTTGGTATCAGATGTAAAATGGTCCATTTTCTTTTGGAAAATTTTTATCAACAATTAAATACTAATAAAGTTAAGGTCTTCCCTAAAACCATAAACAGATGACTTTACTTTAAAGTGAACTTTAAATGCTAAAGTATCATTATGAAATCACTTGATATATTTAAATTATTAAAGTTTCACTAAAGTAAATTATGAAAATGTCCCTTAGAGTAAAAGTATGATCACATCACATCAAGTTTTAAATTAGGAATTCATCGTCGAATAAAGCTGCCTCAAAATGAGTTACTGCTAGACATAGGGAATTTAGATGACATCCCAGAGGCGCATTTTAATCCTAATACTATATTCCGAAAAATGTGCGATACAGTAGTAATAAAATAAATTGTAGTTTCTAACAGTGGACTTACAAATGTATAAGTACATACACCTTTCAGAATTTTATTTTTATAAGTATTTAAGGGTGTTAAGCAAAGCACAGCTGTTAAGCGACTAGCTGCCTTGTGTTCGAGAAATTTCGTGTAAGGCGAGTATAAACACATTTTTTATTTATTCGGCATTTTCCGTTTATCTTAGTGTGTTAGTGGACATAAAGAATGGCACGGCAGTCTGCGTCTTCAGAAAAGTGATGCGTTGTTATGTAAAATGTGCAACATTAGACTGTCATATGTGTAAATCTACTGTAACGAAACATGTGTCGTCGAAAAAACACCAAACATTGATTAACGGAGAAAAACAAAGGCGGTGAAACAAGGAGGAGCTCTTATGTAGAGAAAATTTACAAGTAAAAATACTGTTTACTGTACTGTCTGCTTCTGTCTTGCTATCTGCCCCTGTTATTTCGATACAAAAGTCGCAGACAGTAATTTGGTTGGGCACCCTAAGTGAAACTCGGTGAACTCGTCACTTCTTTTAGCGGCTTGTATAACATCGTATACGCAGAAGTCATACAATCTTAGGCGAGGGTTGTGTAAATGTATACCATCCTTCGGAAGGGATATAAAACAGTCAGTTCCGTGACTATTAGATGATAGGCAAGTAAAAAACCTCCTCTTCGATAAAGAAATTCGAGAAAAGGTTGGAGATAGCTCTTCTCCTAGCATCGAGTAACACCATACATGGATTGTATGGTGTGCATTTAAGACACCACCACCACCACCACATAAATTAGGCAACCCCCAAATCCAGTGCAGGAGCACGAAGCCGGAATT
Source organism: Rhamnusium bicolor (assembly GCA_029963845.1). NCBI lineage: Eukaryota > Metazoa > Arthropoda > Insecta > Coleoptera > Cerambycidae > Rhamnusium > Rhamnusium bicolor. The sequence continues at coordinate 69,741 of JANEYF010001968.1, forward strand.
TGAACCCGGGAGTCAACAGGAAGTATATCAGCTACGTTTGTCAATTAACGCTCTAGCCCGTTGTGCTACCGAGCTCTTGATCGTCTAGAATTCGTTGTTCACTGAAAAAGTCAGCAATGGTATAATCGTAAAATACGATCTGTCAAAGTAGAATAAAGCCTTTATTATTAAAAATGAGAAGAAAATTTTACGAAGGAAAGTTGTAGCTACTTATTTGATGAATATTTTAAAATTATTTTCAAAAATGCGTTCCCTAAAAGAGTGACGATACAAACTTATGTTTTTTTTTTAATGGGGTGGGGCAATAATGCGGTCGACTTAAATATACCATTTACACGTGTATATTAAAAATATCACTACAATTACAACAATTAGTTTTTTCAAATAGAACACTGTATTTTTTTTGGACGATGTGATGTAGGATTGAAAAACGATTGAAACATTTTTTGTACGTACATACATTGGCGAAGAAAGTATCGAGAGCGACGACCTTTAGCCCAGGTGGACTAAACTACAACGTACGTAGTTTAGTCCACCTAGGCTAGAGGTCGCCGCTCTCGGTACTTGCTTCGTAAATCGCTATCCACCACAGAGACATCTATGATGTTGGTCGGATAGTAGCATTTGGACCATATGAGGAGTTTCACATACCTCTCATCACTACTCAATTTACTTTAGCCAGTATATGACTAGCAGGTTGGCCACTATCATTTGTCTGTTCCATAACCTATGGCATACTGAGGAGAAGTAATAAGTTCGAAACCGGTCTATGTCTGAAAAGGAATTGACAAATGATATTGGCTACTGATTTATCATGATTTGAAGGTATAATCCAATGCAGGTTTAGGTATTTGCCCGCTGAGTAGTTCTTTCGTTCAAATCATATTTAATAGTTTATTTATGTTTTTAATAAATCAAGATTCTAGCTATCATAGAACTCGACATATCAAAGTCGAACGCACTATTTCCCCACCATGTAAATCACATATTTTGATAGTACTTTAAAACGCAGAAACACTGATATAAAAATGTTTTGTATCTCACCCGTTGTCAAATTAATCGATTGTAGCCAAAATAAACCCAAACCTGCATTTTTTCTGCTAAATCGTAACAAATAAAGATTTTAGATATCTTTTTTGCACAAGAATATTTTCTCCCCCCAAATTTTCATAATTTTCGAAAATTTAGCAAAGAAAAAGTAATATATATGTATATATATATATATATATATATATATATATATATATATATATATATATATATATATATATATATGATTAAATATGATTTGAAGGAAACAACTACTCAGCGGGCAAATACCCCGACCTGCATTGAATTACACCTTCAAATCATGATAGATCGATAGCCAATATCATTTGTCAATTCCTAACCAGACATAGATCGATTTCGAACTTATTTGTTCTCTTCAGTATGCTATAGGTTATGGAACAGACAAATGATAGTGGCCAACCTGCTAGTTATATACCAACTAAGGTGAAGTGAATAGTGGTGAGAGGTATGAAACTTCTCATATGGTCTGAATGCTACTATCCGACCGACATCCAAGATGTTTCTGTGGCGGATAGCGACTTGCATCACAGCAAGTACCAAGAGCGGCGACCCCTAGCCCAGGTGGACTAAACTAATGTGATTAAATATGATTTGAAGGAAACAACTACTCAGCGGGCAAATACCCCGACCTGCATTGAATTACACCGGCTAGGGGTCGCCGCTCTAGGTACTTGCTGTGATGCAAGTCGCTATCCGCCACAGAAACATCTTGGATGTCGGTCGGATAGTAGCATTCAGACCATATGAGAAGTTTCATACCTCTCACCACTATTCACTTCACCTTAGTTGGTATATAACTAGCAGGTTGGCCACTATCATTTGTCTGTTCCATAACCTATGGCATACTGAAGAGAAACAAATAAGTTCGAAATCGATCTATGTCTGGTTAGGAAATTGACAAATGATATTGGCTATCGATCTATCATGATTTGAAGGTGTAATTCAATGCAGGTCGGGGTATTTGCCCGCTGAGTAGTTGTTTCCTTCAAATCATATTTAATCACATTAGTTTAGTCCACCTGGGCTAGGGGTCGCCGCTCTTGGTACTTGCTGTGATGCAAGTCGCTATCCGCCACAGAAACATCTTGGATGTCGGTCGGATAGTAGCATTCAGACCATATGAGAAGTTTCATACCTCTCACCACTATTCACTTCACCTTAGTTGGTATATAACTAGCAGGTTGGCCACTATCATTTGTCTGTTCCATAACCTATAGCATACTGAAGAGAACAAATAAGTTCGAAATCGATCTATGTTTGGTTAGGAATTGACAAATGATATTGGCTATCGATCTATCATGATTTGAAGGTGTAATTCAATGCAGGTCGGGGTATTTGCCCGCTGAGTAGTTGTTTCCTTCAAATCATATTTAATCACATTAGTTTAGTCCACCTGGGCTAGGGGTCGCCGCTCTCGGTACTTGCTGTGATGCAAGTCACTATCCGCCACAGAAACATCTTGGATGTGGGTCGGATAGTAGCATTCAGACCATATGAGAAGTTTCATACCTCTCACCACTATTCATATATATATATATATATATATATATATATATATATATATATATATATATATATATATATATATATATATATGTATAATTAAAATTAATTGTAATGTATATAAGATATTTGTTTCCAGTTTTAATATTTGTATCATTTCTTATTCTAGACGTGTATATAGTTTTGAATTTTGTCTCTTTTAAATGACATGTGTCAGTTTTATTTAGCTAATACTCTGCTTTGCCGTATTTCCTCAAAGGGCAACACAGCTTCTTATCAAATTTGCTGATAAATTAATATTCTAGAAGTGGTTACTCATGCATGAATAGTTTCATGCTTTAGGATGTCTAATAATAAAACGAGGTAAATGGATGATGCGGGTAGTTAAATCGGATGGATTAAAATTTACCAATAAACTAGACGACAGATCAATTAACTGACATTTGACACAGTTGTGTATCCTTGGTTATTAAGATTTCATTCTCGCTATTGTGGAATCTTGTAAACTATGATGTATAGGGTGAACTAAATTCGGTGGGATTTGATGTTTTTTTTTCTAAAACTATAACACGGTTGTGCGTTGCATAGAATGAGGAAAGAATTTCAATTTGGCTTCTAAGTTGTACTTTAATAGATAAGTTGTAGAGAGTAAAATTCAGCTTGTAATATATTTTTAGATACCCAGAAAAATTCAGACAGATAAAAAACATGCAAAAGTCTATAAATCATCCCCAGCAATCTAACAGAATTTAAAAGTACCAAAGCAACTGAATTGCCTAAAAAAAAAATTAAACCCTGCAAAATCAGGATTATTCACCAAATGATTATCAAAGGCGTCTCGATTTTTGCCAATGGTTTTGGTGGCAGTACAATTAAGTAACTGGTTTGACAGACGAGGACCATATAAGTTGTGCCGGAATATTTGATAAAATTCTTACGCAACCACTATGGTTAATCTTTAAGGACGATTTAGATTTACTGTATGGTGTGGTCTTCCTGAAAACCAAATAATAGGATTTGATTTTTTCACGGTAAATTTGAATACTGAAACCTTCATTAACATTCTGCAACAAGAATTAGAGCTTTGTATAGACGATATGCCTTTAAAGCAAATTTGGAGAGTATATTTTCAACACCATGTTCAATTTGGGGAGGATCGGATAGGTATCCATTTATATATCACTCTTTAGATGATAAAAATGGATAGGTTAGTTGAAAGTAAGGTATATGACGAGGAAAATCAACTTTGATTCAATAGTCTATGACAAATAATTTCGGAGATCTTAAATACCAAAGTACAGTCACTAATGACAAAAATGTAACTTTTTTATTTTTTTCACGAGTTGAACGACAAAAATTCATAAATGAGTGAAAGTAGATAATGAAATAACGGCATACTGAATATTTCGCGATCGAAGCTTTTATTTTCGAGCTTCGTGGACTCTATTTTGATAGTTTATATATCCGAAACTGTTTGTCACAGACTGTTGAGCTGAAGTTCATTTTCCTCGTCATACTTTCAACTAACTAATACGCATTTTTCTCGTCCGACACATAGAAATCGAATTAAAGCGGAAAAATGGACGTACTGGTCGAAACTCATATTTTTGGGCCTCGCAGACACAACTGTATCTCCGCAACTATTTCTTGGGGGAACAGGAGTTGGAGTATACCGGGTGGCCACGAGACTAGGGCCATGCTTATATCTCTTTCAATTAGATTTAGACGAAATTTGATACTTGGGCCTGTTAACGATCCATCGAAGAAAATAGGTCCAATAATTCTTGTCCCTATAAGTCCTACTCCGACGTTGATCCAAACCTTTTTTTGGAAATTACCTTCTCTCAACAATCTAGGATTTTCTTGAGCCCACTGCCTTGTATTATTTCTGTTGAACATACCATTGTTCGTAAACCTAGACTCATCTGAGAATAGTATCTTTGAAAGAAAGTCATTATTTAAGTCTTGATTATGCAAAAACCAATGATAATATTCTAGGCTTCTTTCCGAGTCGTTTCCATATAAATGCTGATGTAAATTGTATTTATAGGAGTCATATTTATGTTTTCTTAATATTTTTCTGGCACCTTGCTTGCTCACGTTGCATTCCTTTTCTAATTCTCACAGTGAGTCTGATAGAGAAAATGTGATACATTTAAAAAATCAAAGGTAAATGCACTTCCGGTGAAACTGGAAGTCGACCACTTTGACTATATCTGCATGTCCATCCGAAATTAGGTCTAATATCTTTGTAGCCAATTTCGTCTAAATCGGTTCATAATTGAAAGAGATGTAAGCATGGCCCTAGTCTCGTGGCCATCCGGTATAGCTACAAACCAAGGGTGAAGATTTCCTCAAGCCTTGATATTAATGCAATTGTATTTCAGGCCGAGGTTCATGCCATTGAACTGTGTGCGTGAAGACTAGAATATGCATCCTGCAACCAGATCAAAAAAAATTTCTCAGTTAGACAATAAGCTCTAAAAGCTCTTGCATCCTACGGATGTAACTCTAAATGGGTATAGAACGGTCAAAAGGCATTTGAACAAAAACAGTAACGTGACTCTGGTCTGAATTCTGGCCACTCTGGTCTGGAAGGTAACAATATAGCTTACGCTAGAGAAGGAGTAGGACCACGAATCATCGGACCCGAATACTTGGCATATCCTCAAGTACTGTCAAGATGGCTATCTTAACCTGGTCTGAAAGGAAAACTCCAGTATTGGCAAGAGTTACCAGGATTAGTTCATTCGAGGGCATTCTCTTTGAAGAGCTAAGAAACTTTTAGAGTTGTGTAAATCTGAAAACCATAACATATACTGGGAACTGCCGACTAAACTATCATAAACTTGGTCTGACCTGGTGGAAAACGCCGAATGCCGTCTATGTCTGGAGGATTATGAGAAGGCAGACCACGTCTTATGTACCTGTCCTGCTGTGGAGAGGATCCGATTCTCAATATTTGGCAAAGGGCAACTGCTGTTAGAAGATCTGAACACACTCTCACCCAATAAATCTATCAGTTTCATTAACAGACTGAACTTATTGGGTAAAATATAATTAGCAGTGAGCCACAATGGCCGCAATGGAAGACCCATAAGGACTGACTCACAAAAATCTAATCTAACTTCCGAAGTTTTGTCACAGACAATTGAATCATGGTTCATTTCCCTTGTTATATGGTCTCCTTTAAATTATTTTATATGCATTTTTATCGACTCGTGTGAAAATAATGTTTTCCATGAAAAACGTGTGTTTCCAGGGGGTCTTGTGGCGCTTTTACCTCATCTTTGACAGGCTGTAGCCCGACTCCTATTGGTCGTAGGAAGGCGAATAAAAATTATGTAAGGTAATATGGTATTCTTAAGTTTCCGTTAAATTAGGCAAAATATATACTGTCGAAGAAAATAAACTAGCACATAATAGCTAAAACACAGTTTGTTTATGTTGTAATAGAACTGGACGTGGACACACAACCACTCCCTTTGTATTTTCAGGGTCTAAGCTAGAATTTGAACTCGGGAGTCGGCAGACAGAAGAAAACAGCTATGTTCGTCACTCAATGCAGTAGCCCGCAGCGCTAATTTTCAATGCTTTCGTTTCATTGTACTTCGCATAACATAAGATAATCCAACCGAGAACAAGAAATTTAATAGAGATACTGCCAAGTTAGAACAACTTGGGCCGTGGTTTCAGGAGAGATACATAGGAAACGCGTTGGGCGTTTCATTTCTATAAATTTATTCAAATATTAAGGGCAGATAACCTAATAACTTTTGTATATTGTGAATGTGTTTAAATTCTTTTGGTCTTTGCTGCATTTCTTTTATCATTATCTTTTTGTTGTAGTAAATGAGGTTACACCCAGAGTTTTTTTATAATTACAAAATTTCTAGATATTGATACTGTAATGTCGTCTC